>BMAO01019352.1:0-168221 GCA_019973975.1 Trichonephila clavata
AATTAACGTACATTTATAAAAAACTGTTTTCTATTAGAGAATTAAAAAAATCAAAATATTATTCAAAATTAACTGAAAAGATTAGCAATAAAATTTATGTTTGCGCTTTGGTCTCATTTACTATATTGTTTTTAAATTCCCACTACTTAGACTTGGGCTTTAGAAATGTCTTCTTTGCGTAAAAGTTACATAATAAGCCTTTAAGGTATCCAACTACCCTAATTTTGCTAAAAATTGACAAATTTTTTTATGATTTTATTTTATGGCCCATCTTATTAGCTTTATAAAAATACCAAGTTTATCATTTTCCGTTTACTAGAACAAAAACTACAAGTGTTTTAGTAAAAGCAGATGCCATTACTTTAAGCAAGATGGCATACTCTAAAACGTGTTTCACGCGAAATGTGATTTTTTGAAAATAATCAAACGGGGTCAGCGATTTCTAAGAAAGTTTTGAACATAATTATCTGAAATTTTATCTGTAAGTTCTCTATAAAAGTAGAATTGTTTCAACCTTCAGATTTATCCATCACTGTTTTATTACAAAATTGACAGTCCCTTATGTGAATATAATCACTGTCTTTTTAAGCATTTTCATATAGTAACCGAGATAAAGTGTTCTAGTTTTTGTTAAAAAAAAAATATCTCTTATTCGGAAGTTCATTTCAAAACTGAATAATATAGTAACATATGAGATTGAAAAAATTGAAAATTTGTTCATAAACCTATGGTGCAGAATGGGCCGCATTTATGCTATTTTTTGTCAATTTTTACCTTTTCGTTTGTTCGAAAAGATGAAAGTGGCCCGCTTAATATTTTTTTTATATGAAAGTGGCACTCTACCTGAAAAGGCTGGCCACCCCTGCAGTAAAAGGTAGCCGTGTAGATTGTGGATGGTGGTCACTTCCTGAGGCTGAATTAGTTCTACTTCACCTTTTGTTCATTTTCGATGTGTCTGTCTACGATCGAGTTGTGACGGGGCTATTCGCGAGATTTCAGTACTAATCCTCTTGGGAAACTTTGGTGCTAGCATTTATACTATTTCACAGCCTTATCAGGAAAACCACGAGATAGTTATATGTTAATTAGTTCGACTATATAAAGTCTAGATTTTGTAAATGTGAGAGAAGGAGTTGCCAAGCTGTCACGGTAAGTACGCGGGAGAATTACTTCAGTTTAAACCTAAACGTGTGTTTCAAAAGATAAGATTATTTATAGAAAAAACTGTGAGAAACAAAGATATATCGATTGGTGAGCAAATTCTCGTAATAAGTCATTGGAAAGAGGGGAAATAAGTTCACTGTATAGGAAAAATCTTTAAATTGAGTAAGTCTACTGTTTTTAACATCATTTACAGGTTCAAGAAAACAAATAGTGTTAAAAACAAACGAAAATCAGGGTGGCCAAGGATAATGAATGAACTTGAAGAGAGGTGGATTGTGAGACAAGAACATATTAATCCAAGAACTAGTGCAGGAAAATTGACTTTGGAATGTAAAAGTAGTTCAGAAAATCAGTAAATCCTGAAATTGTGAGAAATGTTTTAAGAGAACATAAAAGTATCACTGCAGAGAACCTCACAGAAAGCCCTACATTATCAAAGTAAATAGACAAGCTAGGTTAAAATGTAAGGCAGCCAACAGAATATTGGGAAAATATAATTTTTGTTGATGAAAGCAAATATAACATTTTCGGATCGGATGACAAGCAAAAAGTTTGGCGTAAATCAAATGCAGCAATGCAGGTCAAATCTTTACGGTCTACTGTCAATTATGGAGGGGGTAACCAAATTGTCTGGGCCTGTATGACAAGCTCTGGTGTCGGGAACTTGCGTTTTATTGATGATATAATGAATAAGTATGTCTATTTTGACATTCTAGAGCAAAATTTAAAGTGAAGTGAGAGCAGGCTGGGAATCTCAGAACATTTTAAATTGTACCAAGATAATGACCCGAAATATACTGAAGTTATTTGCAAGTTATGGGTCCTGTACCACTGTCCTAGTGTTATTAAGACTCCTGCACAAAGTCCTGATCTTTATCCCATTGAACATGTGTGGGATTATTCGTAGTAAAAACTGTGTGAAAACCAAATTTCTGATAAGTAAGATTAAAGTACATATTTGGTCGAAGAGGGGACCAAAATCGATAGATCTTTTTGCAAAAAATTGATCCAATTCATGCCAAAGAAATTTTGGAGAGGTTATAAAAAGCAAGGGTGGCCCGACAAGGTATTAATTTCTAAGTTTGAATTGTTTTTCTGGACTTATTGACAAATTCCCGATACTTTTTCGAACACGTTTTTATTAATGGCTTTCTTGTCTGTCGGAATGGAATTTCGTAATTGATTTTAAACTAACTTTCCGATGAGGTAGAAACTTGAAATTTGGACTATAGCTCAAAAGGGGATGACAATGCATGAAAATGGTTATAAAAACATGAGATATAAAAAAAAATTTATTGAGAAAATTTTTAACTCTATTTTTTTATTTTCAATTTTAAAGATAATTGCATTAATGAATGAGCTTTGTTAAAATTGATATTATTTATATTTACCAAAATAGCCTTTTGTTCTTTTTTTGTTTCATTTGAATGAAACAAAAAAAAGTAAAGTATTACGATAAAAAAAATCTATGAAGTGGTAGTGTGTTCCAACACTTTTTTGACAAACTGTATATATCTTTGAGGAAAAGCTGCCTTTTGTGGGTTGTTTGATTACGTAGTTTGTAATGGACTGTACTAATGCTTAGGTGTGGTGTAGTAGGAGAAGGAGTTGCCAGCTCAGGTGCCGTCCGCGTCACTTGACCATGGTTTAAAATTACGCGGTCCGTCGCCAAAAGCCCTCGTGTAGCTGAACAGTGCGACATTAATATTCACTCACTCACTCATTCACTCACTGTACTAACACTGTGCTAAAATCTGTTAAGAAACCTTTGCGTTTTTTCTTTATTTTCGCCTTGAATAACACGAAAGTGCAACATATATCCTTTTTCCTCGCAAGTATTTTTGTAAATCACAGGATTGTTTGCTTATTAGAAAAGCTGAAAGCAAATATAAGAGTCAACAAAAATTATTTATTTTCCTTAGCATTTTCCTTCAAAATATTTTTCCGTGTCAAAAAGATTCAATTAACTGGCAGGGAAAAAAGTCGTAAATTCAGTGATGATTTTTCAGAAAAAATGGTGATTAGTTTTTTGTAGGAAATGCAACCTATGGCTAATAAATATATCAATTTAAGAAGTTTTTAAGTAAAAATTTTAAATTACTATTTTACTGACAAATATCAAATTAGGGAGTATCACTTTTATTTCTTAAAAATCTCCTGCACTTCTTTTTCTCCTCTCTGAAAAATTTTATCATAATTCTAATTTTAAAAAATTGCTTAACTCAGATATAGAAAATTGCAATGAAACACAATTACTATTAATATTTGTAACCCCGTCATTGAACATATAATTGCTTACAATCATTTCCCCTGTACTAAAAGTATTTAAACTATCATAAATTTACTTTAAAATTTGAATATAAAGCATATATGCGTAGATTTTTTTCACAATGATATTTTGATGCCTTCTTTGAAAACCTGATGCATCGATATCTATGCAAAGAATAAATAGTGTTTACTCTCTGTTAGAAATCAAATAGCTTAGATAAACTGAAAACTAGAAATTATATATGATGCGCGAATAGATTTATTTTAAAATTCTCGTCACTTTAAACATAGGTTTTACGGTTTTTATCAGACCCTTCAGTATATATTCTTTTTGAGGTTATTAAAATAATTTAAACCACACTTTCACAATAGTTTTTAAAGCAAAAAAAAATTATTGTAATCCCAGCTTTTTCAAAAAATTTGTCTAAACATTAAATGTTGTACTTTTTTCAAGAACATTAAAATGAGGTTTTACTACATGTCACTAGACTGGACGAGCATTGGCATGAATTGGTCCTAATGAATTTAGAAAAAAAAATCTCTCTTTATACAATTATCAATGACTTCATTATAGCAGTCATTGGTAAAAGATATTTATGCAAATGATAAAACATTGCTTAAAACCTTCTGGACATCGATTAAGAGATGAATGCTCTGTTTTTCAAGCCAAACTACCTTGTATTAATCTAGCCGTAAAACTAATTCAGGACTCTCTCCGTAAGGGTGGAAGTCTCAATTTTCTTATCTGCACCGACTCACTCTTTTCACACTTCATTCTTTTCTCAATGGAAATTCAACATAAAAACGTGTTGTAGAGGTTCAGTCTATTCTGTACCACCTTGAAGACTTCGAGATCCACTTTTCTTATGTTCGGGACCATAGCGGAAATTTCGACTATGACAGAGCGGACCAGTTGGCCAAAGAGGAAACTTGCCAAGATATAAACATTTCGATGTTTGTGCCATTGTCCCACTGGAAGCATTTAGCTTGGGAAAAAACTGTTTCCGCCTGGAACACTAAATTCTTGGCCTCGCCTAAAGCTTTGTGGAATAGACAGGTTTTTCCGACCATTTTTCAACGACTAAAATGTAAGAAATTTTTTACTGATTTCAAATTACCCCAGGTTCTAAAAGGACATGGAAATTTGGTAACGGTAACGGTTATACATTTACGTGGAACCTTAGAGAAATCTCTGTCATCCACTCATCATAATAAGTAGAAAAAATAAGAATAATTTGCTGAAGTGTTACATAAGAATATAAAGCAGTCCACAATGAGTGCAGCGCAACAACGCTGGTGGAGGGGTGAGTGGGAAACCACTCATCCAGTTGATAAAAAAATGACGTCACATCTCTGACAACCACGCCCGTCTTTCAACCGACTGCCGCATCTCGACGGAACGAGAGGAGAAAAAGGAGGAAATTCTTTAATAACAAAAATTAAAGAGAATATTATTTTTAAGTCCGTTACTCATTACCTCTTAAATATCTGCGTGCGTTTATTGAAGGGAAATTTTAAATAACCACTTGGAAAAAAGTAAGAAAAGGCGGAGAAGTTTAACATAGTATCAAGTTGTCACACTAACCGCATGCAAAAGCTTGCATGGAGGGGGGTAATAATTAGGGTGAATGAAGTCTTGCAAAAGAAAACAACGAGTGATAAATAATTTAATTTGTATCAAGACATTCTCATCCTTTTCAGAGCTGGGAAGTGTTGATATGAGTGGTTAAGGACTGCTCTCTAGGTCTCTTTGAAGAGCTAGGGATAGAATTATCATAAGCCAGGATATCTCTGATGGATTCATTTGGAATCTGTGGTAACCGGTTGAAAAAATTTTCTGATTGTTTTTTAAGGAAATCAAGAAGCGGCGGAACATTAAGATCTTTTTGCAAGACTTCGTTCCTGACAAACCAAGGTGTGTTTGCTGCTCTAAGTAGCTGAATGTTTTGAAAAGTGTGCAATCTTTTCAGGTGAGTAACTGCCGCACCTGCCCAGATGGGAGAAGCGTACGGCTATTTTGGGTCGTGTTGGCTGGACACCCTGTAACTACTCTTCTGGATATTGTCCCGGACGGAAAAAATTGGTTCCATAATCTGGAAGTTAGATATTGGAACACGCTGAGACATTTTACTACCTCCACGCAGATTTGGTTCATTTTCAATCTCCCTTCTTTATAAAAAAAAGCTACTCACTTCTAAAGTTTTATATGAAAAATCCGAATTTACTTTAATCTTGTATTGATTTCGATGAATAGTCATCAATCACCGAAACCTATTGATATTTCGCACCTAGTTTTAGAGCTACTCTATTAATTAAAAAATTAAAATGTATTCCAAAAGTAATATGGCCATGGAGTAAATTTCATAAACAATAATGTTGTTGAATATATTTTAGATACAATAGAATTACGGAACATGTGTGACGGATCTATACGCGACTCTACTAATTCCTTGGGGATTCTTCTGAGGAAAAATATTTTTTTCAACCAACTTTCGAGTAAGGAAGCGTGATTATGCAAATGAAGTATATTATATAAATTCTGTATTCGCGAGTTTGAAGAGTTGGCAAGGAGTTTGTTAGTTGAAGAGTGAAGGATCGTGGAATTATTAAGAGCATTTGGAGTTTATCCATGAAAAGGATTACTGAGAATGCATCAATCGACAGTGATTAAATCCAGATACGGATCTCCTGCAAAGATTCAAGTGTAAGATCAACTTCATAAAATTACGGGTATCGGGATCCTTGTTTAATTAGAAGTTAGCTTATTAGTGTGTGACGTAGTTTATATTGAACGTGTTTAAGCTATCGTGGAATCAGTTAAGGGTCCGTATTATTGTCGCCGTGCTATTGAATCTCACCTCCTAGCTCTACTATCTGATCAGTTATCTTAATTAGATTGTTATTGTTTCTGATTGATATTTTGGTGTCAATAAATTAATTAAGGTGAAACATGTCTAGTGATTATTCAGTTTCTACCCACACCTAGCCGGGTCTGCGGGTAGACAAGGGGTTTCAGATGGAAACAGGAACCGTCCAGCATTACACATGTATATTATGAAAGTAATAAATGTGAGATAAAAATTTAAGGATAGATTTCATTTTCATTGATGAAAGGTTCAAAATCAAGCATTTCCATCTAAATAAATTCGCTTGCGAGCAAGTTCACGCAGTATCGTCAGGGATGTCGTCCTAAGAGCTAAGAGCAATCCTCGAACCGCATATGGCCACATGGCAAATGAACTTCATGAAGTAATATATTCAAATATAATGGAAACTTGTATTTAAATTATTTAGGTCGTGATTTCCAAAAACTCTTTCTGTGTATCCCCATTAACAAAGAAGCAGAGTAAGTGATGTCTCTGCCACGGAATGGGTAGCATCAATATTAGACTGATAATGAGAATGACTGAGCAATTTTATCTTCTCAGATGAAAATAAGTTTAGACTTTTATTTGATTGCACACGCCTACAGATCTGTCGAGAAAATGGTAGAGCCTATAGATCCTAAAATAACCATAAAAGGCTCTCCTAAGGTTCGTGTACAGGTTACAAGAATCTATTTTATCTTTAAATTTTAAATATCATTTATTATAAAGGGCAACTTTTCAAAGCTTTTTCATATCAGCCAAAGTGTCTTGAATGGAGATGAAGGTTCGGAAGAGCTAAATACTCCAAACCCACCAAACTACAAACAAGAACCATATCACAACTTCGAAGTGTAATGTAATGTACAGGTTACGTTAAATAGCCGTTATATGGCAACTGACATAGCGATCGCCGATTAATGTACTAAAGAATTTCTAATACCTCCTGATCGTCTTTTCTTCGAACTTTAAATGATATATTCCATTCTACCTGTGACAACGCGAAATGTCATTGCACAGGCGTTATCTAGGACTTTTGGAAAATAAGAATATTCAGTGACTTGTCTGTTCATTCCACTCCTCTGATGATTACATTCCGAACAAAAATGTTTGCGATGACTTAGGCAGACGTCCGTCTGCTGAATACCAGCCTTCAATGCACAAAGGCTGGACTGGCACTGAAATAGAAAAGGATACACTTTTCCTAACAACTCTTGGTTGATATTAACTCCGACTTGTTGACACTTTGATCGAAGTTCATAGTAAACATATCCCATACTAACAAGTATTTTAAAAGTTCCAGAAACGCATTCATTGCGTGAGTCGTTCAAAATGTTCAAGCATGTGTGTACATGTTTCCTCTAACAAATGCATCGATGTATACGGCTTCCAAATTAGTCTATGATATTAGATACATTAGCCTTGAAACAATCCCCTTCTTGGGAGTAATGAGTTTACGCTACATTGATATTTGCTCTCCTTCTTTAGGTTATATCCACAAGTGTTCTTCCATTATCTATATAGATATTTGAATAGATTTTGGAATTTTATATCCATACGTACCTATGATTTATATACTTATATAAATAAAAATCTATCAGAGAGTACAGCTATAATAATTCAATGTCTTAAAGCAGTGCTTCTCAAACCTTCATTGCTAGCGACCCAATATTCAATCATAATTTTCATCGCAGCCCCCTCCATACAATAACAATGTATTAAATTCGATAAAAATTATAATAATAATAATAACTGTAATTGTAAATTCGACAATACGATACTCTGACGTTAAAACTTTAATACGACTTTTACTTCGCAAATGCCGCCGTCGTATATAAACGTCTCGCTCAGCCAGTATTGAAATTGCCCCGAACGTATATATACTTCTTTCCGAAATACGATCTTTTCTGCTTACTGTTATCCATAAAATTATTCCGATGGCTTTGGAATGCAATAAAATTAACTTGACAGTGTTTGCGAAGGATTTACTTATTTATTCCCTTTCTCCCCCTTCACCCAATACACCACATGCACTTGCATACGAGCAAAACGGTGGCATTGGGGAGCGATTCGTGTAACTTTTAATCGCAGTTAAGGGATTAATAATAAACGGTAAATTATCAAGGTGTTAATTTTTACATATACTTTTACGTATGTACAGTGGACCCCAAAAGTGTTCGTACACTTGCAATTTCCTATAAAATTTAATGTTTTCGACTAATAAGAATTAATATATTGGAATTGTAATTTTTTTAAGATATCTGCAACAAATTCTTAATAGAATGGCATAATTATTTTTTTTAAAATAATATTACTATTATTTTTAAAAATTAATAATCCAAATGCTATTTAAAAATTACGCCACAAAAGTCTTCGTACACCTAACAAAAATCTCAAATTAGCTTTAAATATTGTATTTCTTTCTTACTTTAGTACTTAGTAGGATATCTTTTAGTGTTTACAATAACTTTTAAATGTTTTGGTATAGATTTAATCATTTTTTTTGTAATTTCTGCATTGGTTTTCCTCCATGCTTCTGTTATTATTGTTTTTACTTCCCATTATGTGTTTATATGTCGTTTTCTTTTTTTTAAATCAAATTATCACCAAATATGTTCTACTGGGCTAAATAAACTGATTGAGAAGGTTTTTTCAGGATTTTGGATAATTATAGAGACACCAGCGGCTACATTGAGAGCAGAGCGCTTGGCGTCATTATCCTGCTAAAAAATGAAGCAGTCTCCTATATCCAAATTTTCGCCGGATAATTTAAATTTCATTTTAAAATATTTAAATAGAGCTGATGATTCACAATACCATCAAAAATTACGAAATTACTTAATTTTGAGGCCGATTTACACCTCCACGCAAGAACACTTCCATCTCCATGGTTCATTGATCCAATTTGATTCTTGGGATTAAGTTTCAGAAAAATTCAAAATTGACAGCAAATTGATTGGGATAACGGAAAATTAAACATTTTTGATTCTAATGGGCATATAGTAGTTTGTAAATGAAAAAATGAGGAATTTAATCCCATGAATTTATGTGGAACAAGAATTTCTCCACCTCCATGCTGAAGCATGGAGGTGGAGAAGTTCTTGCGTGGAGGTGTAAATCGGCCTCACAATTAGGTAATTTGGTATTTTTTGATAGTATTGTGAATCATCAGCTCTATTTAAATATTTTAACGCGAAATTTTAAATTTTCCGGCGAAAATTTTTTGATACAGAAGACTATTTCATTTTTTTAACAGGATACTTTCAATAAATTAATAATTTTTTTTTAAATAATCTTTTGTTTTCGACTTTTTAATATGCTCGCGCCCTCTCCTAAGGTTATTAGGCCCCCTAGGGGGCGCGTCCAACAGATTGAGAAGCACTGTGTCTTAAAGAATTACTGAAATAAAAACTATATATTTATCAGGGAAACCCATTTTTCCGCTGTTATTATCTTGCTAATTGTCTTTCTTTAATAATTTGTACCTTAAAAGATATCTAACAAAGTTTGTCACATGCTCCAAAGTTTTAAATCTTTTTTCTGTAGTTACCTGTATTTTTTTTAAATACCTGACTACGTTTGGAATCTTGATTTTGACAAAAGAATATAAACAAAATAAATTTGAATGTTTAGTATCACTTAAGTTAGAAAAAACAAGCATAAAATTGTTTTAAGGATATTATTACAAGAAAAATTATTTAAATGCAATTCTTTGGCAAAAAAGGAAGAAAGAATGACATTTTTTCAAAACATCCTCTTTTTATGAAAAATATTTCAGTAATAATTATATTTTGACTTTATATAACAAGACTTTGGTACAGAGCCTGAACTAGAATTTTTGAAACATATAGTTCTTGGTAAATTGTAAATTTACAAGTCCTTTTATTGCACTATAAATATTTGTCAATAAAAAGCAACACTTTTGCTCTAGATTTAGTCCAAAAGCATTTCAGGCAGTTGCAAGATACCTCAATGTGTACTTTTGAATGATCTAAATTAAATAGTAATTATAAAAAAGGGAAAGTATTTGCAAGAACCCTATTTTTCTCTCAATGTTCTTAATGATTTAAAGTGCGTAATAGGGCTTTTTTAAATCAATTAATTCCACGTGAACGATTGAATACGCCCGTATAACGGTTTTCCCCATTCCAATAATATGAGGAAGAGTTTAAGTAAGTATAAAAATGCCGAACTTCCTTCAAAAATTTACCAAAGTATTTTTTGCAGAAAGAAAATATTCCAAATTTTCAGACTCTTAAAAGTTAAAAAATTCTATTCGGAATAAAAAATTAAAATTTACTCTAGAAGTTCAAGTCTTGAGGATTAAAAATGCCAAAATTGAATAAAAAACAAAGTAATTACCAAAGCATTACGGAATTTTACGATGAAAAATCAATTTTCATAACCGGAGCTGCTGGTTTCCTCGGTGTGGTAAGTAAATTCTTTACATTTTCTTGGTTTGCACTACAAAGGGTTTTTAACCATATTTTTCAACATGTTTCGGTGCTTTTTTGTTATGTATTTGCATGCATTATGAAAATATTGTCTTAATTTGAGGTCCTCTAAATATTTTTAATTTAATGTCTTGAAATAGATTATGGTGATACAAGAGCATATTGAATTTTTCGGCTTGATATTCAAGCCAGAGATATGTTTTCAACGTGGACCAGAAAGCTGACTAAAAAAAATATAAATGTTTGGAATATCCAACTCTGACACGTAAAACTCACCATAGTAGGAGAAAAGGTCAAAGCTCTCTTTAAGTTTCAGGTCCCCTTTTTAAATTCCATGTGAGTTAAAACATGCTGGATAAAATCATTATAAGTGTGAAGACATTCCCCACCGAACACAGATAGTAGCGTACACAGACTTCTTTCATAGAAGGGGGCTTACATTCCAAAAAACACTTGGATTAAAGTGCCAAGAGGTTATCTCTGTATCCGGGATGGGCATTACGTCGTCCGCGATCGTCCGGT
The DNA here is from genome assembly GCA_019973975.1 of Trichonephila clavata. Taxonomy (NCBI): domain Eukaryota; kingdom Metazoa; phylum Arthropoda; class Arachnida; order Araneae; family Nephilidae; genus Trichonephila; species Trichonephila clavata. Next base: position 11,273 of record BMAO01019352.1, read on the forward strand.
AGACCACCAAGACATTTTGAGGTGACCGCCTGAAGATTTTAGCAGTTAGTAATTATATACGGAAATATTCAAGATTGGATGAAGTATGCAGAATAAGTCTTCTATTGACTATAACAACAAAAACTATCTTCAGATAAAAATGTTTTATTTTTTAATGTATTTTGAAGTGTTGCTTAATAAATGCATCGTTTGATATAATTATATTTGTGGCTATTATTATTTTTATATTTTGCGCTTTGCTTTAAACGCGGTTTTAAAAGTGTTTTTTTTTTTACTTTAGTTATGTGATATATACATAAGTACATATTCCGTATTTATTATTAAGTTATAATAATAAACTTTTTCTTACATCACCACACCTACGACATTGGGCAATGGCACACATAAGAATTTTTCAGCGGGAATGAGAGGGGTCGAAGGTCTACCAATCTCGTACCATATCCCAATATGCAGTCAAACATATTTTTTTTTTATTTGGCGATTGTCGGGAACAAAAAACAGCAAAAAATAAATTACTCAATTAACATTAGATAATAAAAAATTAGTTATAACAAATAATTACCTTTTACGTTCTATATACATGGAATTTTGTAATGAATCGGAAAAAAAATCAAGGGCTATGAGGGAGAGGCCGTGCCCGTGGATCCCTCCCCCGTCCTTGTGGGCACCACTAACACTGGGTGGACCGCAACACCTTGAAAAAATTAGAAGTAGCCCGTGCCCTGGAAAAGTCTGCCCACCCCTGCTCTATAGTAAAAATTAAAAATTTGTTGATCTATGGGGGTGGGGGTCTCCGAACCCCACAGTTGTGCTCGACAATACCATTAGGCAAGGGTATTGAAAATATTAATTATTTTTCACCTCTTCACCTCTCCAAAAAAAAATTTGTTTCTCCCCGAAAATCTAAAAAGATGCGGCAGACTCGGGGGGGGGGGGGATTAAACTTCCAGGACAACACTTAGGAAGGAAAACTGAGAATTTCTTCACTATCTCTCTTCCCGCTTCTGCAGAAATATATAGCGTAAGGTAGTGGTCTTCAAACTGTGTTCCACGGTACCCTGGGGTTCCACAAAGCGTACCCAGAGGTTCCACAAGTCGCAATAAAAAAATCAAAAAGGAACTTATAAATATGTATATAAAATTGATTCACGTTCTCTATGAAGTTTGTATAATGACAAGTATCTAAAGCTCTTCCCAGATATTAAAACTGATTTTTTTTTTACTTAATATAACTATTATCTTGCAACACTTTCTAAACTTTTATTATAATATAGTCAAAGAATATTAAAACGTTTTATCTTTATATATGTATACTTCCTTCTAAATTGTGAATATTCTGTTTGTTATATCGCGTTCCGTGAGATAATTTTATACTCGTTAGTTAGCACAATGTTTTTCCAAATAAATAGTCTTCTAATGGAAAATGTACCTTTCTGCATTTGAGGAAAAAACTCCCATAATGAGGGAGAGAATACATCGCCATATCGACAGATTGATGCTAAAATCTAAATTTAAGTGAGAATAGCTCCTAAATTTTAGGTTGCAAATTCATATAAAATACACAGTATTTCTCAGACAACTATAAACATTTTTATGCCATTTAGAACACAGTATTTAATAAAAATATATTTCTCAACGTTTTTGGATACAAAAACAAAGTTTAAGAAATAAATTAAATTTGGAATATATTAATGTGATTGCATTATACTCTCAAAAGACCTAGACTTCAACTGTGGGAGAGAAAAAAAAGCAAAAAACCCTATTCCAGTTACTAAATATAATGCATGGGGTAGGTGACACTCGGATCAAAAATTGATATTATTAATGAGTACATTTTATTAAATATCAGATTAGAGTTTTTTGATATAATAAATGAAATATTTTTTATAATTGCCTTTACATAAAATATCTATAACATGCTGATCAACTTTAAATATTATTTTGAGATATATTCCTCTAAGTTTTTATGTGGAATGAGGTTTCACGAAAACATCTTCAAGTTATAGGAGTTCCGTGAGTTGAAAAAGAGTGAAAACCTCTGGCGTAAAATGACCAGATGCCCTGCTTTTGGTGGGATAGTCCTGATTTTTAACAATTTGTCCTGCTGCATTTAAAAAATGAGTCCAAATTTTTGAAAAGAATGCACAAAAAATAGAGAACGGGAATAGAATATACGGTTTTCGGAAGCCATCTGGCTATTTCGCCAGGATATCATCGTTGTCAAACCAATACCTACTATGCTCATAAAATATAACTTTGATATTTGAGACTTTCGAATATTTTTATTTTATGATATTCTGGCTGATGCTCAAAACACACATATTTTTTTTGCGACCACAGATCATCGTATAATGCTTAGAGTCACAAGGCAGTCATTTTACACAAAAATTTGGTAGGTAAAATAGTCGAGATAATCAAAATGTCAAAATATCCAAAAAGGGCACATAGCAGATATTGGTTTGACAACAATGAATGCCTTCAAAATTTTGTTATTTTATAATGTTAACTGCGTAGATTATTTAGAAGAGTGGATCGTACATTACAATGATATTAAGCATTTTCATTGCGTTACATTAAAACAAGGATTTAATTAAATTGAAATGATGTGCATAAATCATTCGATCATATTACTCAAAATTTCCTATACAGTAATATTTCCAAAAATAATTTTTAATGTGTTATCATTATATAAAAAACATAGTGATAAGTAAAAGGTTAATTCTTGGGCATCAACTAAAATTACAATAGAAAACAAATGGTTAGAAATATTTCCTCATTTTGAAACAAATCATGTTCCAAACTATAATGCACTAAAAATTGTGGAATACACGCTGTCTCTACCAGGAATTAATGCTGCGACTGAACGCGTTTTTTTACGTTAAATTAAGAGTGGACATCAGAAAAATAACAATTAAGGAAACTTTAAAAGCCATTTTTATATATATTACAATACTATTTTTGTGTTCCTTGAAAATTTTTGTTGCTCCTTGTAGACCAAATTTTTAATCAAGAACCAAACCTCCCCCCCCCCCCAGTCAATGGTGTCCCACTTTACCCATGTTAAAATCTGGTCACCTTAAAATAGCGGTGTCGTGTAGGGATTCTCTGATACACTATGGATGATGGAACTTATGACATCACTTATATATATAGGCATAGTCCCCCGTTGATAACGGTAAAAAAGGCTTCGTATGCCTTCATTCTTCATTTTGAAAAAAATACCCATAAAAATTCAGAGAAAGTGCAAAAATCTTAATCTTAAAACAGATTTTCAGCAGTCAGACCATCAAGTAAAATTAAAACTCTTAAAAACAAGTCATCAGAAAACAGCAAATGAACTTCTTTTACCAAATTGATAAATTTACTAATTTGTCCATAAATAAAATTAATAATTATACTCCCGCATTAAATCTAACCATAAGGTGCGACGCTTTAATTGACCCTGAATTCCATTAAATTACCGTTTTTCTCAGTTCCGTAAATTTGTAATACTATTTTTTCCAACTCAATTTTTTTTTCAAATTTTTTTCGCTCAGCCACAAAATTTCAAAAGCATTTTTGGTGTCTTTTTTGACACCCACACAATTAAGATCTTTCTCTCTCTCTCTCTCTCTCTTTTCTGCCAGAAAACTTATCTTTTATCAATATTTTAACAATTCACGGACGTATTTGTTTTTCTAGATTGGCTAGGCTTTCCTGGCCCATCGTTTTGATCAATTTTTTCGTCTTTTTTGCTATATTGATTTTATGCTCATAAATATTGAAATTTAATGTATGTCTTCCAATTCAATGTTAATATATTAAGACTAATCGGTACCCCCTTTGCCTACAATGTTCAATTGAGTTTCTTTTTCTCAGAAACTGTTAAATATAAAAACTTCAAATTTTGTCTGTATATTAAACTTTTATATTTATACTGAAGTGAGATATTTTAAATATATTGTTTAGTTTTTTCAAAAACATGCAACATAAAAGTATCCCTGTGAATTTTTTGAAAATTGTAAGTTTTTTTTCTTTTACTGCTCTCTAGCAAAATATTTTGGAAAAATCCCCAAAAGCTCACTTCAATATATATAGTTATATCTCAGTTATGTGCAGTAAAAATTGCATGTGCATATATACAGTAGATTTTGAGAAAAAGTACACGCAGTTTGAAAACAATCATTTTGAAAAAAATTGCTTTTTTAATATGAAAGGTCACTTTATCACAAACATTATGAATTACAACGTGTATTTGTCCTATTTTATTAAACATTAGTATCTTCTAAATTTATTTTACGTAAAATAGGAAGCAAAAGAGTCTTACATTGTCAAGAAAATACATACATAGCATTTTTCAGTTTTTGTTTAACAAGATATTTTGTAGCATTTACATCAATTTTCCAAAATTCTGTATTAATCTTTGAAGAATTTTTAGTTTTGATGCATTACAATTATCAAAGTTGACCATGAATCATCACAAATATAATGTGAAAATGTATCAATATGGTTTTGGTGTGCATTTGGAAATACCTGATTATATATATACACAACATTTCGAAAATTTTCATTGGGATTTTGTATATTCACATGCAAACAGTATTTCTAAAAGTATCAGATCTCAAAAGTTTCTTTAAACTGGTTGATTGATTTCTAAAACAGAAAAAATAAAACTGTTTTTACGTTTTAAGCATAAAATTTATGTATTTTTATGTATGCAGCAAGTTTCTCGCAACGACAAAGAAGCATTACACATCTGGTTATAATTAGGTACCTTTTATTAAAAAACTCTTGAAATTAAAGCTTAAAAACTTGTCTGTACAATAAATAAACATTTATATTTATACTGAAGTGAGATTTTTCAAATATATTGTTTCTTTTTTTTCAAAACATACTTTTACGCAGAATCACTATGAATTTTTGAAAATTGTCATTTTTTGTCAAGATATTTGCTTTCTAGCGAAATGTTTTAAGAATATTTCAAAAATGTCATTTCAGAATACACAATTGCATTTAAAAAACATAGAGTACATGCATACAGTAAGTTTACACAACTTTAAAAAAAAATTTAGAAAACTGTTATTTTTATACAAAATTTTACCTTATAAAAAAATGTGGTCTGTGTGTAATTTATTATGCAAGGTAATGAAGAATAAGATTCTGGTTCCCCTTCAATTTCTATTGATTTACTGGATGATACGAAATTTCTGTTACTATTGTTTATATGAAAAGGCAGGTTTTTTACATATGCAATATTTTAACAACTATTACCTGTCCAGTATCTATATTGATTGCAATAAATGCACCCTCATTTCTACCATATCTCATTTTTCAAGCTATTAAAATAATTTTATTATTATCATTTTGCAAAAAGCACGTTTTTCTACAGAATCTTCTCAAACAAGTTATTATATATATATAAGCTTAGAAAACCATAAAAATTTCGAAGAAACTTCATTTTCCATACATCACAAAAAAATTTCACCCAGGTTCTATATTTCAAGATATTAAAAGCAAATGTTTTCATAAAATTTAAAAACTTCGCTCCAAAAGTACATAAGCAAATTATCAGTTAAACGTGCAGTTATAATTCCTAGCCTTCATTACAATTGCAACTTTGCAGTCTTTTCTAAAAGATGATTGTTGCAGCTGTTGATCAATACGCAATGAATTTTTAGTTAGCTCTGGCGTTAAATTCAAGAACTTTAGGCTTAAATCTGAACATCCATTTTGGATGGATAGTTTCCAAAGTGTGATTGAAGATTACGAGGTAAAGCTCTCGATGAAATCTTTTTAAAGCAAAGCATCCATGCTTCTTTTTCAAGTTTCAATTCTAAACAGATTAATTTCTAAAGAATTTTATGAATTTACCGAACTTTTTGGCAATTACATTTCATTTCGAAAAATAAGACAACAAGATCAAAATGAACCAACATTGGTACTGTTGGGAATGATTCCATTCCTCTGAGGTTCATCAATTCCCTGTACGTTGTATTTATAGTGAAGGGTCGGTCTTTGTAAGAAACAGGTGTGAGAATTTCGAGGAATTTTGCATGAAGAATTTGCAGCATAAAATTTAGGATCTGTTCTGGCTTAAATTTAGAATTTAATATCGAATCTGTTGATATATGTTTTAGATATTTTACTACAACTGTAAAAAGGTGTATTTTCAATTATAGAAAACTATTTAGTTTTTGCAAGACATTGAACTAACGAATACAAAATTATCTCGTAGAACTCAGGATGGTAAACAATAAAATATTCATAATCTAGTCTTTAATACATATATGTCAGGTTTGAAAAGATTAGCTTCAAAATTAAGTGAGTAATAAATAAAAATAAAGCGATCTCTTTATCATCGAGTAAGGATTTGTGGGTAAATAAGCCTATTTAAAGGTGGAGCGAGCGCTGACGAAGGCGAAATAAACTCGCAGGAGAATACGTAAAATTATATACAGACAACATGGACATACACTTTAAGCTAATCGATTTCCTCGAACTCAATTTAATACCGTTCTACGTCATAACCCCCAAAGATAAGAGACCAATAAAAGTTGTAATTAAAGGTATACCCAAGGAAACAAAGGTTGAACACGTTCTCTCAGATCTCACTGAGCTCGGCTTCCCCGATGCTACAGTTTCGCAACTCATCGGAAGGATCACGAAAGAAAAACTCCCAATCTTCATGGTTACGCTCCCAAGAAATATAAATAATGCTAAGATCTTCGACATTATAACAGTGGGATACCTATCAGTCAGAGTGGAGGGATACGATGGTAAGGGAGTAACACAGTGTTACTCCTGCAACCTTTTCAATCACACGGCAGAAAACTGTCACCTGACCCCTCGTTGCCTAAAATGCGGACAACCGCATCAAACTAAAAACTGCACGATCCAAAGAGTAGAAAATACTTTTTGCATCAACTGCCAGGCTTACGGTCACATGGCCAACTACGCAAAATGCCCTAAATTCCCCAAGCCCCGCAAAGGCAAAAACATAAAAAATAATTACACTACTGTAATCGACAGCCTAATCCGTCCTAATATCTCCTACTCACAAGCTCTGAACCCAAATAATACTAACACAAATAACATCAAAATCCCTCAACAGATGGCGCTACAACAAACTAGTGTTCCTGCTACTTCCCGCATAGTTCAAGCCAATCGTAGCGTTAAAGTTTCTCAACCCAATTTAAACTCCAATCTTTTAGAAAACTCCCCACAATTTGCAATAGTCCAAACCCTCCAACAAACCATGCAAACCCTCGCTATCCTTAAGCAGCAAATTGCTGCAATGAATTTCACACAACGTCCCCCTACCCCAACCTAAAAAACCAATAATAAGAAGGAGCTCTACGCCCTAATTGAGGCAATCCTCAACAACAATGATAATGAATAGTCGCAAAATGATTGGCTTGAATATTTGCTCTTGGAACGCGAACGGCATTCTCACTAAAATTTCTGAATTCAAAAATTTTCGTAGAGAAGTACTCCCCCGATATTATTCTTATGCAAGAGACACATCTGAGACCAACGCACAATATTAATGTACCTAATTACGCCTGCTATCGAAATGACTTCATAGAAGAGGGGCGCACAAGAGGTGGCACATTAATACTAATCAAGAAAAATATTTCTCATTACAATATTCCTACACCCACACTTCAGCACATACAAGCAACAGTTGTAATTATCACCCCTCATAACTTAAATCCAGTTTCTATAATCTCAGTCTACATTCCACCTAGATCAGATGAAAGGCTCTTCACTCTGGACTTAGAACAACTACTTCAGACCAACAATAATTGTGTGATTTTTGGCAACTTTAACGCCACACACAATATGTGGAACTGTCCAAACAACTCCATTCGAGGTTGCCAACTTAAGACCTTTACTGAGCTCCTCGATCTTACCATTTCGTATCCAAACGAGCCTACTAGATTCGGATACAACTCTGCTAACACGCTCGATTTCGCTCTCATTAATAATTTTAATTTCCCCTTCACCATTAATTCATTAGCAGAGCTCTCTTCTGACCCTAACCCGGTTTTCATAAATTTTCCCCTACTAACACCTATTCACAACGATAACTCTAGAGCAGTTACCACCTGTTGGTCTAATTTCAAAAATAAACTCAATAACTTCATTAATATTCAAGACTATTCAGGTATCATCAATCCAAATGTGCTAGAAAATAAAATCGAACTACTGACCAACACGCTCCGCCTACCAACACGCCTCTCAACCAATCAGAACCACCAATCATACCTACACTCCAAATCACATCAGAGAACTCATCAGTAACAAAAACAGAGCCAAAAAACTATTTAATAACACACTAAATCCAGCACACAAGACTACTTATTACAGACTACAGGAACAAGTCAAAAAAGAGCTCAAAAAACATACACAACAATCCTGGAATAATAAATTAGAAACACTTAACACTCGCGATAATAGTATCTGGCAGTGTCAAAAAATTTTCAGGAAAAAACGCTCTAACATCCCATCTCTCTCAAGCCCTTCTGGAGTTGCGAACAGCGACGATCAGAAGGCAAACATTCTGGCATTAACCCTTAAAAATAACTTTACTGAAAATATTAGACCTGGAAACCATAGCCATCCAATTGATCAAGATATCACTAACACTTTAGAAAACTTTTTCTCTCACCCCCCTCCCACTCTCATCATATCTACTAATCTAGATGAAATCCTTGAGTATATTAAGAAATTACCTAACAATAAAGCACCAGGAAAGGATAACATCACTAACAAAATGATTAAAAACTTCCCCACAAAAGCTATACTTATACTTACCTATTTAATAAATAAAATTCTCACTCTTAGGCATTTTCCAAACAACTGGAAAACTGCAGTTGTCTTCCCCATTAAAAACCTAACAAAAATTCTCATAGTCCTGATAGTTATCGCCCAATCTCGCTTTTAAGTATAATTAGTAAAGTCTCCGAATTTGTCATTTTAAATAGACTCAAAATTTTCACTAACGAAACTAATTTCATTAATCCAAACCAATATGGCTTCCACCAGGAACCTCTCTACCTACCACCCACTGCTCGGACTAACTGAAAAAATCACTGCTGGATTCCAGAGGGGCAGATCCCCTGGAGCTGTCTTCCTGGATATCCAAAAGGCTTTTGACAGGGTCTGGGTCAGTGGACTCATTTTCAAACTCATTAAAAATAATTTTCCTCCGGCTCTCATTCACTTAATCAATTCCTATCTAGTAAACAGATCCTTTCAAGTTCGTGTCAATGACTCACTCTCTAGTACTTTTAAAATTAACTTAGGGGTCCCACAAGGGTCCCTATTGGGTCCCCTTCTTTTTAACATATATATTAATGACATACCTACTCACCCTCAAACCAGTACTAACATTTATGCAGGCGACACTGCCATTCTAGCCACATACAAAAATCACGATACTATTACACTGGCACTTAACAAACACCTATACCTACTTGAAAATTTTTTCGATACATGGAAAATTAAAGTTAATGTCGATAAAACTGTCGCAGTATTCTTCACCAGGAGAAGAACACCATCTACACTACCTACCTTTTATTCCACACAACTTCAATGGTCTCAGAGCACTAAATACCTCGGACTCATTCTTGATAATAAACTTACACGGAAACAACATATCATTCATGCGCGAGAAAAATTCCGGAACGCTCTGAGAGCACTTTACCCCTAAATTGGTCGGAGTTCTAAAATGCAACTTTATAACAAGATACTTCTCTACACTGCCGTTTTTCATCCCATCTTAACTTAAGCCTGTCCTGTGTGGGGATATGCACCCAATTCTACCATTAAAATTCTTGAAGGCTCTCAAAATGCATTAATTCGCAATATCACCAAAGTAACTCGCTATACTAGAAATAAAGATATTTATAAAGCAATAGATATTTTACCTTTTAAAAATTACATCCAGAAATTAGCCAAAAATTTTTATGACAACCTTCCCAACATCAATAATGTTAATATACAAAATCTTAATAATTACTACCCAGAGCCTAATATTAAAAGACCCAGGAGAATTCTCCTGGATTCTTATAATCCCCCTAATATTAAAAGACCCAGGAGAATTCTCCCGGATTCTTATAAATCCCCCTAGCAATCATCCTAGTCACTCACCGGTGGTGAGTGACCTTAGCTAAATTAATTCCTTTTTTACTTTTATTTTCATTAGTTTATTTTCAATAGTTTTTTCTATCTGCATTTCCCACACAGGCTAGCTTTTTCTAGACCCCACCCATTTTTCTAGTTCCAACGTTTCATTGCAACCAATAGAGTACCTGCTCACAGAGACCCATCAGCCAATAGCAGACAAGACATTCAATTTTATACTAAGATCATTCCTCACCAACTCAGACTTTCCTGAATCAGATTCAATAGCCACGCCTACTCAACTACTACAGACAACCAATCACACACACACAGAGAACCACTTATCAATAAAGGCCCCTCAACACAACAGGCCACATTCAAAAATTCAGATATAGGATGGAGGAACGCTTCGCGTTCCGTTTCCCAGTGACGAGAACAGCGTTATTATTTATTATTATTTGACGAAGGCGAACGCGTACTGGAAAAGGCTTAGCTGGTGGACTCCTTGTCAGATTACTGTCTAATGTTCTACTCGGTTGCGCGCCCAAGGGCCGCCATGTTGGATTTTAGATGATAACCGAAGAATAAAGAAGTATTTGTTATAGATGATGCCCTCCTCATTTAACCAGAAGGCCTGGGGCCTGTGAAGAGTCGGTAGGATACCGCGAGGAACCTCAACATATGCCACGAAACTAAGAAAATGAACTTTAGGAATTTATTTTTTCGAACTAGCGACTGCACTGAAAACCATAATACAATGGAAGACGATTCTTTCCGGCAGGAGTCACCAAAGGACACTTCAAAACAATTTTTTTACCTGAATTTGATACTAATAAGTTTAGTTCTTTTAAAAGTTTTCTGGACTGTTTTGATCAAAACTGTGTGGAATATCAAAATGACGAACAATGGAAACAGAAAAACCTTCCTAGATACCTCACGGGAAGTTACCTCAAATTTTGGTATAATAATAAACTATTTAATAATTCTTATCAAGAAAATAGAGAATTGTTAATTACGGTATTCGATGTGACGAGACAAGAGGAAATTCAAAAATTCCACAACCTAAAATTAGAAGACAACAAAAACTTGATTTCATTTTTTACCGAAAAACTTGCCCTAGGGAAAAAACTTAATTATGACGACAGTTCCATCATGGAACATATGACATTATCTAGTCCTATTGAATTTCAAAAATTTCTTATTATTCAAAAGATTTCTACACCCTGCCAATGGATTGCGACAATGAGGCAACTAATCGCCGTAACACCGGACAATTCAAATCGAAATGCGAGAGAAAGTGGAAGTTCAAGAAGATGGAGCAATCAAGCATACGGCAATATAAACACAGTAACTGATCCACTACGATTCCAATCAAGAGGATATAGACAACCACATCAATCGCACATGGTGCGTTTCAATGAAAGGCAACAATTCAACAGCCAACCTAGGCAATGTGTACAAAAAAATCAACATATTTTTCGCCCGCCCAGAAATAGTGAAAATGTCCAAGGACATAGATGACAACTACTCATCAAATCAACGGTATGTTCCAAGCACTTTTTTACTCTAGTTGACACAGGAAGCAATGTGTCATTAATTCCAAAAAATTTATCTCTAAACAACTTAAAAATTTTAAGATTTTAAAAAATAGTGATGTAAAAATAAATCAAACTTGTGAGACTATTCATCCTAAAGGTATAATTACAGTTTACATGAATATCGGTAGTATATCTAAAAAAATTGATTTGTTTGTAATTGATACTGAATTGCCTTATATTATTTTAGGACTTGAATATTTACATTTATTTAAACTTGATATTAGTATTCGTAAAATGTGTGTTTTTCAATTTGGTAAAAATTTAAGTAATGTTAAAATTTCAAATAATAAGTGTGTCAGTGAATTGAGACCATATCATGGGACATATTGTAAAACTCTTAAAAATGATAAACTTATGAACTATTCCAATGCTAATCATGAAAATAATAGTAATGTTAAGGGTAATAACGGTTTAGATCAAATACCAGATAGCCCTGAAGCTGATCTGGAAAATATTGTTTAACCCAGCCATGGTTGTTGAAGACACAGTACCAAAACAAACTAGTGAGCAATGGGAAGATTTAACTCAACTTCTTGACAAATTTCAAAACATATTTTCACAAAATAAATATGATGTAGGTTGTATCAATTTGGAGCCACAAAGAATGCATTTAATCTCAGACCTTCCTATAAGTGTACGTCCCTATAGAAATAGTCAACAAGAATCTAAAGAAATACAAACACAGATCGAAGAATTGTTAAAAGCAGGTTTTATTAGACCCTCCTATAGTCCATATGCTGCCCCTGTAACTTTAGCATACAAAAAGGATGAAGGGAAAAAATCAAGATTATGTATTGGTTATAGAAAACTGAATGAAATAATCCGAAAAGATTCCACCCCTGTACCTCTGATAGATTTTGTAATTGATAATTTAACTCATGCTAAATTTTTTTCTACTCTCGATTTAACAAGTGGATATTGGCCCATAAAAATTCATGAAAAAGATGCAGAAAAAAACTGGCTTTCACAACTAATTTTGGACTCTATGAATGGTTAAGACTTCCATTTGGCTGGAAAAATTCCCCAGCTGTTTTCCAAAGAACTATAAGACAAATTTTACAAAAATATCAGTTTACTTTCGCTTTAAACTATTTTGATGATATTATAATTTTCTCACAATCTTGGGAAAAGCATTTAACTCATTTAGATAAAATATTTCAAATTTGTAAAAAAGAAAACTTAAAAAATCAAAATGTCAGTTTGCACAGGAAAAAATAAAATTTTTAGGATATGAAATAACACAAGGTCATTATTCCACAAGTAATCCAAATATTGAAACAATAAGAAAATTAGCACCACCTAAAGATGTAAAAGAACTCCAAAGATTTCTTGGTTCCATCAATGTTTATCAAAAATTTATTAAAGATTATGCAAAACTTAGAGTACCATTAAATAAATTACTTAAAAAGATGCAGTTTGGAATTGGTCAATGAATGTCAGGAAGCTTATCAAAAGTTAAAGAATTGTTTAATCTCAAAACCTATACTTAAATTATACAACTCACAATATCCATGTCATGTATTTTGTGATGCAAGTCAGGATTCAATAGGTGTAATTTTAAAACAAGAACACCCAGATGGAACACTTTACCCCATAGCTTATCACTCGAGACAATTACTTAAACATGAAAAAAATTATACAATTTCAGAAAAAGAGTGTTTAGCAATTATAGATACCTTAGACAAATTTCACTGTTACCTACATGGATCCAAATTCACAATACATACTGATCATGCTGCTTTACAATGGCTTAAAAGTGTAAAACATTTAACTGGACGTTTATTTCGGTGGAGTTTAAAACTTTCTCAATATGAATATTCGATAGTTTATATAAAAGGTAAATTAAATGTTGAAGCAGACATGTTGTCGAGGAACCCTGTATGTCATTATACATCACCCATTTGTCATTTTTTAAATACTGATGAAATTATTAATACCAAAATTCAGAAAACATGAATGATCCAAAATATACAAAATATAATGATGTATTAACTGTTAAGAAAAAGAATTTAATTAAAATTGTAGTACCATTAGCTTTGAGAGAAAAATTAATTACAACTGCACATGAACAATTTGGTCACCCAGGTGTGAAAAAGATGTTAAAATTAATTTCCCCAATTTATTACTGGAAAGATATTATATTATATATTTCAAATTTTGTTAAATGTTGTGAAACATGTCAAATAAATAAAAAATCTACACAAAAAAGTATGGATTATTAGAAGAAGTTCCCGTGGCAGAAGAACCATTTGAACTGATGTCACTAGACACTGTAGGAGGATTTAATTATCATAATTCACAAAAGAAATACCTGCATATTGTTCTGGACCTTGCTACCAGATATGCTTGGACATTTCCATCCAAAAGTGTCACTTCTGAAACTTATACAAATTGCTTAAAACAATTTTTTTCAATTCAATGCCCCAAACAACTGTTAAGTGATAGAAATGCAGCATTCACCTCTTCTAAATTTAAGAAATTTTTAAAACATCATAATATTAGACAATTACTAACTTCAGCAAATAGACCACAATGCAATGGAAAGAATGAAAGAGTTAATCAGACATTAGTAGCAAAATTAAGATATAAAGTTAATTCAACTACAAAAATTCCCTGGACAAAATTATTAGAACAAGTTACATATGAATACAATAACTCGCCACATGATGTCACTGGTTTTCCACCTGCATATTTAATGTTTGGAACTTTGCCATATGACTCACCATTACCTAATCAAGTAAAATTTAATTATCCACCTATACAACAAGCAAGACAAATTGCAGTAAACAGAACAATTAAATATCATAAGATAAATAAACAAAGGTATGATAAACATTATGTTGATGCAAAATTTAAAATTGGAGATTTAGTCCTATATCAAAATTTCTCATACCCTAATTCAAGTAAACTGCAGAGTCCTTATATTGGTCCCTTTAAGATTGTCAACAAACTCTCAAATGTTACTTATGAAATAGATAAACCAAATCAATATACAGGAAAATTAACAGACATTGTTCATTCTACAAGATTAAAACCTTTTCATTCAAAATCCAATTTCCAATTATGCTAAATTCTGATTTATATTTGTTATAGAGTGTTTTCTGATACATTTTTTGGGGGGGGGGGAGAAGTGCATTGTTATTTTGAAAGAAGTGCATTGTTTTAAAAAAAATAATATAAATAAAAGTTGCTTTTATAAAATTTGAATTTAAGACTTGTTTACATTATGAGAATCAAAATTTTAATGTAATTGAAAATTTGTGTATTGTATTTTATTTATAATGAAAACATTATTGAAGATTATTTTTGAAGAAATAAATTAATTATGGACTGATGAAAACGGTGATGAGGTCAATTTTATGATACATGATGTTATAATAATTTCATTGTGAGTATTTGTGATAGAAGTATATTCTGGAAATTACAAAATATTATGTGATATTCTGAAGATTTTGTTAAGGTTGTGTATTTTTGAAATAAGTTGGTTGAGTAGTGATCCAAATGATAATAATAAACAAAGAACTGGGAGATAAACAATAATTGAATGATGAACATTGAACTCTCTATGATTTTTCCAAGAAAGGACTGTGTGAAACATTATGACAAACATAATGAAAAAAAAAGAAGAAAAAAATGGACATTGATTTAATTTTTCCCTGTACTTGATATATCTGAAATACACTTATTTGTTTTTTTCCTTTGCATTTTATATTTCAAGTGATATTTTGATATAATGTTGATGTTGTGTTTATTTTGGTAACTTTCTGTGTTATAGTTATATAATCTTTTCTTTTTTGGGAGCTCCTAAATTCATTTTGTTGTGTATGTGATATATATTCTTTTTATGCATTTACTTAACCATTATTCCTAAATTCATTTTGGTTGTTACGTATTTGATATATATTATTTTTATGTATTTATATAACCATTATTCCTAAATTCATTTTGTTGTGTATGTGATATATATTCTTTTCATGTATTTACATAACCATTTTGAAGTACTTGTAACTTTTCAACATTTATCACTTTTTATTAACATTGTTTACTATTACTACACATTCAGTATGGATTTCACTTGATATTATGTTATGTTGTTTAACACTACTATATTTTTGTGTGTCTAATGTGAATTATCTTAATCTTATGTTGTTTTTTCTTAACCTCATTATTAGTATAGTCATAGTTGAAAGTATTAGATGTGTGATATTTTTCCGAAAACAATTCTATGTAACCCAATGCTGTATACCAAAGTTTGATATTTTGTTATTCAGTATTGTTATTTATTACATGTCAGGAGATTCACCAGCTCACTCTTTTATACAATTATTATATCTTAGATTTTTAATTCATTTGGGAATTTGATATCATTGGAATATTGTTATTTTTATCCTCTGGGGGACTTGCCAGTCAGGATTGGCCAACCTGGCTGTGCCAGGCTTCAGCGGAGGGGGGGGGGAAATTGTCAGGTTTGAAAAGATTAGCTTCAAAATTAAGTGAGTAATAAATAAAAATAGAGAGAACTCTTTATCGGGTTGTTGATTTTTTATTACTCTCTACATGGATTTTCTTTTCTTCTATACTGAGTATAAGCGCTTCGCGCTGGGACTCGATAATTCTAATTTTCGTTTCGTTCGACGAAGGCAAACGCGTACTGGAAAAGGCTTAGCTGGTGGACTCCTTGCCGGATTACTGTCTATTGTTCTACTCGGTTGCGCGCCCAAGGGCAGCCCTGTTGGATTTTAGATGATAACCGAAGAATAAAGAAGTATTTGTTATAGATGATGCCCTCCTCATTTAACCAGCAGGCCTGGGGCCTGTCATATATATATGTGTGTTTTAATATTATTCCATTATATTATATTAAAAGTTTAAAAAGTATTGCAAAATAAAGTTATATATACATAAAATTTTCAGTTTCTTAAAGAAAGGGCTTTAAATTATTGTGGGCATACAAACACTTTAGAGAACGTGAATCCATTTTGCACATACATTTCTAAGTTTCTTTGCAAATTTTTTTATTGTGAATTGTAGAACTCCCGCGGAAACCCAGGTTTCCGTGGGACCAGTTTGAAGACCATTGCCCTAAACCTTCAAGCATTTCTAGAAATGTTTAAGAGCCCAAAAATGACAAAAATAAAAATTATCTCTCTGTTTGAAAGCCTGTATCAAAAAAAGCATCACAGATAGGAACCAAAAACTTCAGCCTGATATTACGATTCCCCAGTACCGAAATAAACTACTCCAATGAAGTCAAAGATAAATTTCTCCAGAAGCGTACGCGTCCACTTCAAATTGGTCGACCCCTAAAAATGACGCCAACATCAATCCTGAACATCTTAAGAATGTATTCATCCTCTTCAGTATACTCGAGAACCGATATAAATACTTAATGCCGATCCCTTAAGGATCCACTTCCTGGTCTCCACGTGACATAAAAAGATGTTGAGACAACATTTTATTTTCGAAAATTAGCGTAAGATTTATCCCCCTGCATCCCATTAATGTTCAGTTCTCAAAACGTGCACCATTCTCTTAGAAATGTATTCTGGAAAGAAAACAGTTTACCTCATAAGAGTAATAAAGTTTATGATTTCTTCAATGAGCAAAGCTTTGATTTCATTTGGAACCAGTTAAATCCAGGGCTTAAGCAAAATATCATCTCTACATTGATGATAGAATTATTTTCTGCAATCTCGTTTGAGAACGACCCTCGCTTAATTTATTAAACTCTCTCATTCAATGCAGATCTTCTCTTCCTGAAATGAATGGCTCAAATTCAACAACAATTTAAGCTAATGAACCCCCTTCCCTCCTTCGAGGATCGTTTCTGCATATACTCGCATTATCATGGTCAGAAGGATTTTTAAAAACTGTATAATTACGGCAACAATTTAATCTTTGCTGGTTATTTTAAATCCGTTCGTACTAGGTGGCTTAGTTCTAGAAAGATGCGTGAGGGGGCCAATAATGTGGAACCATGACAAATAATAACGTTCAACAATAATCATCAATGTAGGATGCTATTTCTAACAAGTATCGCAATGATAATATCGTAATAGCATCTACTGATAATATAGAAATTTTCGCGGATTGTTTGTGTGACCAATTTGAATTTAGCCATTGTGAATGAAAACTTATGAGGTTTTGTTAAATATCTGATTAGCTTAAATTAATCAGAGTTCAAGTCACTGAAATAAATTGTATTAAGGACTCAAAACGTGATTTTTATTTTATTAATTAATTACCAAAAATTTTTCAGGTAGCGAGATCATGGTTTACTTTTGAAGATTGATGTATGTGGGCAATTTTTGTAGTTCCGGTTATAGTTACCCTGCAGTTTCAGCGTACAAGTAATTAAGTTTCACGAGATTCCAACATTAACATTTAATGGTTTACCTGAAAGGGGCCTGTCATTGCTCAGACAACAATTTACTTTCATTGTTCAACATTTAACATAAATATAATTTTAAAATAAGAGATTTTATATCGTTTAAAAGTCTTGAATCAGAAATTTTAGGAATACTAGCTGCATGGCCTGGAATTGCTCGGGCTTTTTTGAGTGTATAATTTCATGTCCGTGTAGAAACATTCGCCTTCCCCTCTCGGTATCAGCATTTTCTGGTGTATGTGAATTCTATATCAATGTCATTTAAGTTCCCTTCCACCTGTTTGCTCCTTTAGACATGTCTGTTTCCCTTCCAATTAGCCCGCGGTTGGAGATAAAAAGAAAGATAGGATACGAATAAGGGGAGAAAATCTGTTTACTGTTCTTAGTACATCAAAAAACTAAAAAAAATAATAATAAAGAGACAAGAGTCGTCCTCGAAGTACACGCTGAATGTGATAGGGGTGCATGCCTTTAGTATAAACGATTGCCAGACAGTTATACGGGAAATCCCTTCGTGACTAGTGATAGGCCGCTTACTGGTACCAAGATTTTTCTGTATCAGATCTAGCAATGTCTCCTTGTTGTTTGGCTTCCTTACTCTTCACTCACGTTTTTATGAGTCCACGAGGAAATATCCTCTGTCGGACAATCCCTGATGCAAGCATGCAAAGAAGGCGTGCCTGGGATTTTGCCTCCTGGGGTAACACTGTATGCGTACAACCAGTGTGGGGTTCATGTATCGCAACTAGCGGTCTCGTATGCCAAAGAGTTAGGCGTTCATATGTAACGCTCCATCCTACTACCACTCTGTCAGCAGGTGGAATGAAGCTTCATACAGAGCGTGGAAGCAAAAACTGAGCGTGTGCATGCACCGTTATCTGGTGCTTTAATGTATTTATATAATTATCAATCGCATACACTAGTCAAAGACTTCCCAGCGTTTTGGCTGTATTAAGAATAATAAGCATGTTTTCTTCTCTTATTCATGTCCTGTCTTTCTTCTGTTTTGTGTGTCATCACTATCACACTAGAAGAGCGTTTCCGACCAAGCATTGCTATGTGATTTTCCATCGACTAGATCAGGGGTCGGCAACCCATGCCATGCGTGTCACATGTGGCACGCGGTATAATTCTCAATGACACTCTTCATTACTCTCCAAACTTGTCAATTTTTGAGAAGATGAAAGTTCATAAATTTGTGATGGGCTAAATTTGACAAATATCTTCAGAATTATCAACCCTTACGGAATTACGAAGGAATCCGAAAGATAACTCTAAAGAAAAATTTACAGCTATTTTGTAAATTATTGAATGTTATTGCTGGAGAGATTCAATTGCTTGAAGAGAGAAAATTGCTTGTACTCTGTTTTTCGCTTTTGATTCTACATATCTAAGTAAAAAATCTTTCCTCATAGAAAATATTTCGTTTCCACAAGGAACTTGTTTAACGACTGAATGCTCAGAATAGTGTCAAATTGAAAATCCCAAATTATACCCCTCATTTTGCGGTATGGAAGTAGGGCGGTGCAAGCACTAAGTTCGCCTTTAAAATTTTATTTATCTATTTATTTAACTATAATTAAGAGAAATACTTGTATTTTATGATGTCTATTTCTTATGTTAATAAATGTGTTTAAAAATACATAATATACATATATAATTTTAATTTTTTATATTTTTGTTGAAGAGCTAGTTATATTTTATACTGTTCATTTTTATGCTGAGAAATATCTTTAAATGATGCAAAATTAACATATGATAAAACTATAAATCTATATTATATTCAACTCTAGTCTCAGACTTTGCATGCATTTTCACGGGAATCGAATTGTTTCAAAGCTGTCCTACTGCGTGGTACTCTGAATCAGATTGGTAGATTGATTTGGCATACCACAGCTTGCCGAGCCCTGGTACTCTATCTGTCCTGGATAGAGTACCAGGGCTCGGCAACCGCTATACTGATATACCTTGTATATTTGCACTTATTTACCTGTATATATTTTTATTCCATTACATATATATTACGAAAAACTGAATATAACATCTATGTTCTCAGGTTCTCCTAGAATCTCTTCTACGAATCTTTTCCGGAATTCAGTCCGTATACATTCTTCTGAGACCGAAAAAAGGAGTAAGCCCTCAAGAACGGAAAAAGGAGATCCTCAGCAGAACAGTAAGGAGAAATTATTTATTTTTCATCAGTTAAATATATAGGTAGTTGAAATCAGAAGTTTGATATTCTACATTTCTTGTAAAACTCTTACCATGTAATTAAAAAATACTCTTCATTTATCAAAGATCTTCAACGAACTGAGAAAGGCAAACCCAAATGTTTTCGAAAAAATTCATGTTGTGGAGGGAGATGTATCTTTGCCTAATATGGGAATGAGTGAGGAAGATTTACTAAAAATTACGGAACATGTAACGATTGTTTTCCACTGCGCAGCATCCATCAATTTCTTCAAGCCATTCAGGTATGCCTAGTATATCTCATGAAATATAAAAATTTATTCAATAAAATATTTGTGCACTGTATTAGCAGCTAACTGAATATTAATCTAAAAATTTATAACTTAACCCCATTTAAGGTATAATTCATAATGCAGGTTGTCTAAATTATCCTTACAACTTTATGCTTAATAACAATTTTAAAATTGTCCTAGATAAATAAATTTTTTTAAAAGATATACGACAAGATAGCTTATAAAGTTCTTTTCATTTTTCTTAGTCTGATGTTACCTATTATGCAACTAAAAGGCTTCTAAGCTGAAAAAATTCAAAAAGGTTTTGCTTTAAAAAAAACTAGGCTTAATGTTTTTTATTCTAAAGTAAAAGTAAACCAGTTTTTTGTATGTGACCGGAAGTAAATAATCTTAAAAAAATATGGATCTAAAATCTTAGATCCATATATTATAATCTAAATCTTGTCATTGTGATATTAAGTTCATTCTATCAATTCTTTACATTATGCACTAAATCAAATTTTTACGCATTGTGTCAGAATAAATAATTTTCTTAATAAAAAATTTTTATGTACCAAGTTTTTATAACCATTTCCGTGCACTGTCATCCACTTCTGAGCTAAAGTCCAAACTTCAACTCTCTAGCTCATCAGGAACTCAGTTTAAAATCAATGACAAAATTCCACCCGGACAGACATACAAAAAAGCCAGTTAATAAAAAAAACATGGTGACCTGGGGTCCCTCTTTGATCCCAGAGCAACAAAATTGTATAAGTAGACGCAACTCGATTCGTGCTATCTACAGGTGATCTTTTTTGTTCGTGTAAATTCGTGTAAGTGCCAGAGTTATGGGGCTCTTAGTCGAAATCGGGGCCCATCTCTTCGGGGGCCCGGGTTTGAGGCTATAACTTTTTTTCACATTTTCATGCATTGTCATCCGCTTCTAAGCTATTCAAGTCCTTATCTCATTGGGAAGTTATCTTAAAATGAATTACAAAATTCTACTCGAACAGACAAGAAAGCGAGTTAATAAAAACATGGTAAAATATGAATCAATAGTTTTGCTAAATCAAAAAGCACTATGCGTTCTTAAAAAAGGTTAGACTACACTATAATGTCTGTATAGATAATCTCATTCCCTGAATCACCCCATCTTTCCATCAAATGAATCTCGAGTAATCCTTAGCATGCTGATCTAAATATACCTGCAAAAAGGCTCTACGAATATTGGTAATCACGCCAATTTTTCTTAATCTAAAACATGCTAGAACTGAGGGAATATAAATTTAATAAGTTTTGATCCTTTATTAATGTACTCAGTTAAACACACAGAACCTTTAACATTCGCTGAGGTTTTAAAAGCAGGCTTTATTTTCTTAGCAGAAGTTTTTGTATCACTGCTCAATAAGATATGTAGCGTACCTGCGTCTCCGATGCACTTTGTCATAAAGTTCAACTTTTTCAATAACTCCATTTTTAATAACAATAAATATTATTAATGTTTGGTACGTTCGCACAAATTTCTTTTTGACCTCAATTTCTGTTTTGTTTTTTGTATCCAAGCAGCTCAATTATATATACTAACGGTTATGACCTTCAATATTTTTCCGAGCCTCCAAAAAGTCCGAGTTACGGTCTCCTTGCCTTAACTTTTTAATCTAATTTTTCTCCCTACAAATATAGAAATATGACTCTTAACCAAACCACTGTAAAAAATTAGACGCCCAAAATCTTTCGCTCTTATTGAAGATGCAAATAAACTTTTTGAATTTAGATTGATTAGTAAGAGCAGCTCTTTCTGATGATTAAGATTAATGATTCTTAAGTTTACTGCACCCATTTATCCCTTTTTTCTAAAAAAACTAGTCCATGAACCCCTAAATGAAGTAACTCTATTTTAAGGCCTTATAGAAAAATTATAAACCTAGCTTTGATGTCTTAAATCAGGGGAGGGCATTAAATCGATCACAATCAACTGGTGGACCATTGAGACATTTTGGAGTGACCTCCTTTACTAATACCTAAGATAGGCATACTAAAAAAAGTATTTGTGGAACACCGATGTCAACTAATCTGTAGACTGGGTGGACCACAACACCTTGAAAAAGTTAAAAATAGCCCATACCCAGGAAAATTCTACCCAACCTTGTCTTAAATGGTAAATATTGACGTAAAAATAAAGAAACAGTAAATATTTCGATATCTGATGTAGTATTTATTCAAAGTATAACTTTTGCATTAAGAAATATAAAAACGCATTTTTTAAATGAGATAATAAACCAATGAGATGGTTATCTTCAAACAATTCAGAGGAATATTATTTCATGCTTAAAACTAATTTTAAGAAACTAAAAAACACGCTTTTATAGTGAATCGAACTAAAAAGTAAAAAAATCATTCTTAATATAAGAATAAAAGGATTAAAGAGAAAATTAATGTCATTGGGGTAAAAGTGTGGGATGCTCTATACTAATTGTTATAATTTCTTACTAGTTCTATTCCGAAATGCTGAGTTAGTGTAAAAATGTAGTACAAAGCCCCCCATGCTTTTACACTAATGACATTAATTTTCTCGTTAATCATTTTATTACATTAAGAATTATTTTTTTACTTTTTAGTTCTATTCACTATAAAAGCGTGTTTTTTAGTTTTCTTAAACTATAATTTATTTTTAATTGTTTTAGTTCAATCTACATTAAAAGTGTTTTTTTTTCAAACTATCATTTATATACTCATTGTTGAGTTTATTCTTGAGTTTGGTATTTGGAGCGGGAAAAGGGAATTTAGTAGCTGCTGGAATTAGTCATGTTCTTCAATGGATATTAATTAACGGTCTGAAGGGTATTTATTCTCTCCACTTACGGGGCCTCGGGTGAGTCCCGTATTGTTATATTTCAAATATTTCGTCTCAAAAGAAACAGGTCTAACTAATAAAAGTGTGTTAATAAAAAAAAGTTCGAATTAAAAAAAAATTTAATGTGCTATATTTTTATAACGGACTAAAAAGAGTTTCAAAAATTCCTCTTTTCGTTTTTTTTTTCCTTCTTTTTTTTCATATTTTCATGCATTGTCGTCCACCTCTGAGCTATGGTTCAAATTTCAAGTCGCTAGCTCATCGGGATCAGTTTAAAACCAATTACAAAATTCCACCCGGACAGACATATAAGAAAGCGAGTTAATAAAAACATGGTAAAAGTTAAGTGTTAATCGTATTATCTCCTTTAAAACATACTGCTATAATATTAATTCGTATCATCACTTCTAACCGTATTGCTTTGTAAAAATCATTATTCATCATCATTTACTCACTGTTGAATTTATCCTTGAGTTTGACATTTGGAGCCGGGGGAGGGGGATGACGTAGCTTCTGGAATTAGTCTGGCTCTTCAATAAATATTAACTAACAGGTCTGAAGGGTATTTATTTCCTCCGTTTACGGGGCCTCGGATCAGTCCCGTATCGTGTCAATCGTATTAACACCTTTTAAACATATTGCTATAATGTTAATTCGTATCTTCACTTCTAAATGTATTACTTTATAAAAATAAAAAAATATTTAACAGTTAGAACATAAATTATTTTTTTCTCATGCATGAGTTTTTTATTTCCATTTTCAGAAAAACTAGACAATTGTTTATTATGGTAAGAAATAGCCGACGCACCCAACCCTTTCTTATATAAAGAACACTTTTTTGTTTCTTTTACTTTTAAACCACAGGTGTGTATTCATTTTAGGGTTTGCACCTAAATCTTTTAGTCACTAAATCTGGAATTAGTCGCCAAATCTTGAAATGGTATATGGAATCAGTCCCCAAATCTGAAAATGGTATATGCAATAAGTTGCCAAATCTGGAAGTGGTATACGGAATTAGCCGCCAAATCAGGATATCGTTATTCCTGATGTCCTGGTCAGGAAAATGGATAGACATTATGAAATTATTGACAAGTGTGCAAAATTTCGAATATGACCTTTTAAAAAAGGGTAAAAATCGAGTAAAGTTCCGTTACATGCAAGTGAAACTTATAAAAGCCTGTTTAAAAAACTTTGTTCCATCCACTTCCCATCTCGGGATCACGCACAAAACAAAACTGGACTGTTTATTAAATATGCGACTCTTTTATATTGCCATATTTAATAAAAATTTATTTCTTCTAGAGGATAACTTTCTTGTTTTTTTTTTTAATTTAAGACGATATGGTAAGCTAAAACTTTTATTGGCTTATTTGATATCTCAAATCTTTATAAACATAGCTGCAAAATTTCAAAGCTTTACCGGCATTTTTATCAAGTAATGGAGCAATGCTTGATGCTGGACAGCAACTAGCACTCCCACATTTCAGATTATCTGCTAGAAAAGAGCCTGATAAAAAATGAAATAATTATTTTTCTACCACGTTTAAGAGAGACTGACATTATATAGGCAGTAACATATCATTTCAAAAAAGAATTGTGCAATGCATGCAAAAATTCTAGTTTGTGTATTGTTTATTGGGGGGGGGAGCAAACGGATTTGGTCAAGATTTAAAAGTTGCGCCTGCTTTTTATGACATTATTATGAATGGAATTAAAACATCAAAACGGATTCTTCCAAAGCACAAATACTAAATATCATTTTGATAGCTCATATAATTAAAAATCTAATTCGAAAGAATAGAAAAACTCTCCCATTTTTATATATTTGTTTTTGGTGATATATATATGTATCCCATGTGTGTGAAATTAACACTTTTATTTTTAAAATATTTTAAGAAATTTATTTAAACAAATGCATATATTCAGTTCTTAGATTTTGATATATTTTACCTATAAATTGCTATTTGTGATTTTGCTTTCATTCTTGTACAATATTTAACATGGGAAGGCTTTTAAAATCATGGAAATAAAAAACAAAAGCATAAACATCTTTTGTACATATTGTGCATTAGCTCTGAGAATGGAATTAGCTCTGAAGTGTATGCATTTAATTTTCATAACTATTAAAATAAAGTCTTATGTGAAATATTGATCTTTCATTCGTTTTCTTCTATATATGCATTATGACAGTTTACTGTTTGATTGTTCTACATTTGTGCAATTTTTATGGTAAGCAGTTTTAAATAAGCTAATTAACTTTTCATAAAAGTTTCAGACTATTCGATGAATATTATATTATGGTATTCAGGGAATGAAAACTTCAAACTCATATTTCTCCATGTTGAATTTTTGTACACATACTGTTATTCAAAACCCTAAGGCTTTTTTGATAATTGAAGTATGGATTCGAAATTTTTTATGCATATTCTGAAATGTATGTTTTTTAAAATTGTGCATGGAATTAGCTCTAACATGTGCTTAGTATTTTTTATAAAAAAATTTCAAAATCAAAATTAATGTTTTTTTTAGAATTTTTGCAAGTTTAGCTATAAAAAAATTAGTAAAAATTTTGTATGGAATTATTATTAAATATTAACCTTTATAAAATACAGTTAAAATAAAATATCAAGTATTTAAAAAAATTGGGAAGATGGTACCATATCACCTTAAAACATCATCACGGCTTCCTCCATGCGACGCTTGTCATTTGCTTTACTTCGCAACCTATCTGAGAAACCAGGGATGGCGAACCTTTTTGAGACGTGGGTCAAATTTTGTTCATCGTGAGTCACTAATAACCATTTGCACCAGAGTTAAGTTTAAAAATTTTTAACTGAATATTTTTAAAACTAAACATTTTTAAAATTCAATTGGCTTAACGAATAACAAGTAATGTGAAAAATTTTTAAGTCAACTCCTACTTTGAATGGATGAATAGAAAGTGTTTCATTCACGACTGAAAAGTAGAACTCCCTATATATATAGAGAGAGAGAGAGAGAGAGAAAGTGAACTAATAAAAAAAATTAAAAAAGGAACATGATTTGTATGCATTGCTGTGACAATGCGCAACCGGTTTAGCAAGTTTGGCTGAAAAACCGGATTTCGACGCCAACTTTTGTCATTGTTTTAGCGGCTACATTGTTACAACAATGCAGACAAATCTAAAATGAGTTCAAAAACCGGTAATTAATTTAATTAAATTAAATTAATTTAATTTAATTAATTAACTGGTAATTTATAAATTTATATTTGAAAAAACTGTATTAACACTGAGTGATCCACTACAAGTTTAAAAAAATTTATTTGAAAATTTATTGAAGTTCAAATATTATGAAGAGTGGAATTCGTACAACCCTTAACACACAAAAATGCGTTACGCTGTGTTTTGTGCATGCTCCAAGTTGCTATCAAAAGGAAGAACAACCTTTTCTTTTTTAAAAAAAATTACGATTATTCTTTTCCTACAGAAATCAGACAAAAAATAATTACATAATCTGAAAGTTTATTTATTTCGCCATGATGTGGTATAATGTTTTTTACAAAATAACGAAATTTTGCATTTTTTAAGATTTTTTTTAAAATACGTCAATATTGATGCGTTTTTATGAAAAAAGTATTTAAATTGCTTTGTACGAATTTCTTACCATTGTAATGTGTGTGTGTATTGAGATTCTGTACTGAATTCATACTTTTTTTTTTGAATCAGTGATTTAAAATATGAAATACCGATTTTTTTTTTTCGATTTTTCAAAAGATACTCAAAATTTTAACTAAACATTTAATAACTTCATTATTTAAAAAAATAATCACACGAAACTTTTTTCCAAGTGTCCATTTTTTTTGTTTTGATCACAGATTGAAAAAATTGCTTAAAAATTATGGAATTTAAAAGAGTTCCTGCGTTTTTCGTCTAATACTTTTACAAAAAATCATTTATGCAATTTCTTTCTTACATTTTTTGCTTAAAAATTAACGTTATTTGTTGTCTATGTGGGAAATTCGGAAAGTATATTTTAAAACTAATTCCTCAAAATAAAAATTAAATTTTAAGAAAATTCGCAAATTGCATTTATTAGCGTTTCTTTTTTTAGCGTAGTTGGCGTCGAAAACCGGTTTTCGAGCCAAGAAATACTTCATGCTTTGGCTTTGTTGACAAAGAAGTTGACTATAGCAACTGAAAATAACCAAATTTGGTGGTATTTACTCAATACTTTTTTGTTGAGCTCAACAGCAAAGTAACGAAGCATGTTTTTCAAAAATAAACTTTATTTCAACAACACAACCCCATTATACTCTATTAGAATATTCCCTTTACAGCATTATCTTCATAAGTAGTAACATCCTCCGGACAGAAAGGATTGAGTTTACCAGGATTTCTTCTTTTCGTCTTACTACAATTGATCAAATCAATATAATGAATGGAGGGAATATGATTCTCTTTTATCTCAACTGCCAAAGTCTCCGGGCACATGCAAGGGATCTCCCTGGTAATATATTGTACAAAAAGCGTACATTTTGATATTATCAGAAACATGGCTTCGCAAAGAGCGATTAGTTAAAATTGAAAATTTTAAACGCATAACACAGTACAGACGACCAAGTATTAATCGTGGGGGAGGGGCCGCCATCTATCAAGACGTGCGTGGTTCAACATAAGTTTATTGGCAATCATGATGCCTTTATGAGCAGAAATACCCGGTACGTTAATCAAATTAAATCTAATTTGGGAGATATATGTGCCCGAGATGCACTTTACCTAACGGCAAGCCCATTGTTGTCGTCACAGTTTATATTTCTGTCAATCCGAATGTTTTTGACGTTATAAATTATATCACGAGACATTATTAGCATATACAGAAGGTAGTTCTAAGCAACCAGGGAAACGGTGTCATGTACTTCCACTTATAATTGGTGGTTAAACCAAAGGTTAAGGTTTAAGGTGGTTAAAAAACTCACGAGATTCCACACCCGCATTCATACACATGTTTTTAATTTAGCAGTATTTAAGATATTGCTCATGATTATCGCTCCATACTCAACACACAGTCCATCTTAATTTCTCGTCTAAAAAAAGCTAAATGCTAAATAATTATCGCTATACTTTTACCATTTTTTAAACTTGCAACCATTCTAAAAATTATATTAAGTTAATTGAAAATATTTAGAAAGGAATATCAAAAAATGTTTTACCAAAGTATTTTTGTAAAATGTGTGATATTGATTAAAAAGTCAGCGATAAATAGCATCGAACTTTGAAATTATACTAAGGCCGTTGACGAAGAACCTCTTAATTTTGAAACAAAACCAAGTGATGAGGACGACGCCTTGACGGTGCCCCACTGTAATCTTCCATAATACGGTCACGTGAGAATTTAAGAGTATTCGAACGTTGAACGTACCTCAGCGTCTGTACGAAGAGGGTATTTAGAGCCATCAGGTCTTAAACCCGTCTTTAAAAAGCGCCATGAGTTCATGATTAGAAACATTTGGTTACTGGGGCCCTAAAATGAGTAGAGATGATAACGAAAAATCCATCTTTATTCTTACTTAACAGAAATATTCAAAAAGTAATTTTATTGATAAAACAAATATTGAGAACTATGTATCCTTATTAGTAATAATTAAAAAATATCCCATTATATGAGTATTTAACCTTCTAGAATTATTTCCAAAAACAAAGTTATTCGAAAACCTGCAGCACAAAACAACATTGATGCTAGTTGCGAGTACAACAAATCCTTCTCCACACAAATAAGCTTACCAATTAACACATTTTCTTTGAAATTTCTTTAGCAATTTGAAGCAATATGAACTGGATCATCAACAATTATATATTTCTTCATTTATTTCAAATCACGAAGTAAAGTTATAACAATATAAATTATTATAGTCACATTTTGTTTAAATTTCGAGCATATTTATTGTTATTGGAATTCTTTTATATGTAATAAATAATCATTAGATGTTCTTTAAAGCTCTTTAATAATCCTTATCTTAAATGGACCTCTACAGGTTTTTATAAGAGTCTGAAGAATTTTGTTTCAATATGTGGTGAATAAAATTTTTTCATTGAGTAACGATATTGACCATAAATGTTAGTTAAAGATTATGGTGCACTCGAGTTAAGAAAACGCACACTTAATCATTTTAATCAACATGTAAAAATAACATAAGAAACAAGTGCTAATGATGGATGTTTACGCATATAACACTAAAAGTTAAAAAAACTACTAGCAAACGCAATAATTTGTGTCACTTTATCTTACACATGCGCATTAATTCTTAAGGGACTGCAATTTTTTTTGAAACTGAAAATAAATTTTTTGAAACAAACTTTTGCTCCTTTAACTCGAAATCAATATTCTCCAATTTCTGTCTTATTCGTATAGATGCTGGAACTAAATAAGTAATTCCGAAATCAAATTGCCACAAGTTAACCACTATTTTTTTAAGAAAAAATATCTTTTTCTAAAGTATTCTATCCTATTCCCTCTGAAGAATATTATGAAATGATGATCTTTTTATCACTATTGTTGGGTTTGATTTCTTCCATATCCCCTGTAATGGCTCCCAATTTGCATATGCAAAGAATTAAAAGTTCCAAAAAGTACGTAAGAAAAAGAGGCTGTCCAGAATCACATGTCTAATAAAGTTTTCCCCGTAGTGCGTGCGACTTGCGCTGGGAAGGAAGGATTTAGATATTTCGTATTTGTACAAATTTAATAGAGAACATAAATCTATTTTGCATACATAACTTATAATTTTCCTTTTCATTTTCTTAACTCGTGGATCCCCTAGGTATGTTTCGTAGAACCTCAAGGTTAAACGGAACACAGTTTGAATACCACTGGTTTAACGCATTTCGCAGTTAATTCCCTGTCAAGTCTATTTCCATTAGATGATTTTACAAAGTTCACTGAAGAAAACAATTTTTCACACGAATATGAGGACCCAAACATTGTTTAAAGAGCATTAACTCTCCATTAACTCCATTGTTTCAAATTCTGTTTTGAATGGATGAAAAATAAAGTGAAATATATTTTCCAATCTGTTAAATTGATTGAATCTCTCTTCAAATGCTTGATTTGTTTCCTGCATAATCATTATTCATTTTTAATTGCATTTTCTGTCAAAGGTGTTTTCAAAATTTATTGTGTTTTGAAAAAGTTTTTGTAGCTGAGGAAAATATTTCATGTGATTTTTATTTTCAAATCCTTAATAAAGATATCAAGTTTTGTCATAAATATTTTAATATTTTCAAACATCGTTAAAACATTTAATCCATAAGTTTTTTATTCATTTCATTCAAATTCTGAGTGAATTTTTAATAAAAACGTTAAATTGTTCAATGAATGTATACTGGGTAATTCATCGACACTATTGTCTTTTTCAATTAAAAAGATCTTAATTTCTCCTAATAACTTTACAAAGCGTTGAAGGACTTGACCGAAACCAAGCTATCGGATGTTGTTGTGCCTCAAAATTCCTGAATATTGGCATTGAATTTCTTCTAAGAATTGTACAAATTGCCCTTTATAAAGGTAATTTTCATAACAACTGGCAATACAATGGAAAATGTTTTTATAAACCATGCTTCATGCATAAAACTTGCTGATGTATTATACACAGAAGTTCAATCAGAAAATGTGAAATATTTTGCTTAAGATACTGAATAAATCCAATGCTTTCCCCTACCATACTAAGTGCACTGTCTTTTGTTACAGAAATTATTTTGTAAAAGTCACACACACACAGTATCCTGGGCCCGGGCCCAGGGGGCTCATTTTGTTTTCGACTCAGTCTTAATAAGACCATGATGCGGATAATTTTAAAGGTCAAATATTATTCTTATTCATATTCTCCAAAAAATAGAACTTCAAACTGAATGTGAACTGGTAAAAGTGGTAAGACTGTATTATTATGTAATAACCATTGTCCATGTCTAAGATTAGGCTTAATACAATTAACAATCATTCAACTCATTTAGTCGAAATGCGGGGGTTTTGAGATTGTGAATCGTGCACATTTGCTTGCTTCAAATTACCGTTTATACGAGTATTTGACAATGCATGCTATATTCGGAATATTTTTAAAAATCACAGGTAGGGCCTACTTTTGCAATGAGACCCAGAGCCTCAGATTAAATTTCTCTAGGTCCAGGGCCTCAAAAAGCCTAAAGACGTCCTTTCTGACTAGAAATAAAAAGCACGTCGAAGAAAGTTTACCAATTTAGCGACATTTACGTACAGTGTGCATTGTCAAAAACTTGATAAAAAGGGGGAAATTTTTTATTGTTTTTAAAATTGAAAATATACCATTGCAAAAATTATGTACATATTTAAACAATGCGATGTTTAATAATTGTATAGAGTTGGTTTTTGTTTGAAAAAATAATTAACAAAAAAAATCTACATATCTCTATTTAAAAAAAAAAAAAAAATGCCGTCACAACCAGTCGGATACCTTAAAGGCGTAAAATTTTAAAATAAGCGCCTAGTTCAATTCTATTAGATATCTGTTTTTTTGCAATGTGAAGTAAATTCGAAAGAAATACATATTTTTCCTTCTATTTTTAGGTATATATTTACAAATAACGTTGTAGGTGTAAATAATGCCATAGAGCTGTGCAAAAAATTGAAAAACCGTTGTCAAGTAAGTATATAACAGTAATATAAAAAAAATTAAGTCAATTCCTACTTAGGTCAACAAAGAAAATTTTCATTTTAGTTACTTTTTATTAAATAGTTACAATTAATATGAATATGCATATACACATATGACAGAATCACAATACTAAGTGACAAAATAGAAAGCGATTCTCTATATATATGCAAAATTTTCCTCATTTTCCTTTCTACACACATATGGTGTTAGACTATTAATTTTAGCGCGTTTTTCACGTAGTGTAAAAAAAGCGCTATTAGGACGCAAATTTCGTCTTCGTTCCATATTTTGTCGTACCTTTTTCTCAGCCAATAAGCAACCGATTGACCTCGGGTTTTCGGCATTTAGTCGCATTTGTGCCCTAGATGAGCCAAATCATATTTAAATTTAATAATTTTTAAAAAAAAATTTTTAAGTATAGTTCACTACTTTCTGTTAGTAAAAAGTTCATTAGTTGCATTATTGTAAAATACAACATGTGAAAAACGCGCTAAGATTACTTGGCCATGCCAATGATTGATATCTTGTTGTACTATTTATTCCATTTATTAAATTTAATTATTCCAATAAAATAGTACAATAAAAATGAAATCACAGTCTAAAAAATTAAGCAATCCCATGAGGGATTCGAACCCACGACCTTTGGACTAGAAGTCCAACGCGCTCCCCATTGCGCCACAGGGACACAACGAACGATTATACATACTATATATGCTGCTTATTATTTTTGTTACTATTTATTCATTTTTAAATTTAATTAATAAATAATATTTGAAAAAACTGTATTAACATCAAGTGTCATCCACTTCAAGTTTTTAAAATGTATTTGAACTTAACTGGATGAATAGAAAGTATTTTATTAACGATTGAAAATTTGAACAAGATGTATAAATAAGTAAATATACGTATATAGAAAGAAAGTAAACTAAAATAGTAGGAATTAAAAAATTAAAATTGCTTACAACAATAAATTTATGTAAACCAAAAAAAAGTACTATACTAAATATTTTGCACGATTATTTTATTTTGCTTCATTATTTTTCTTCAGGCACTAGTAGACACATCAACGTCCTACGTCAACTGCAATCACGATCTTATACTCGAAGAGAGAATTTATGGAACACCTTATCCTGCTGAAAGGTTCATGGAATATTATGAGTAAGTTACAGTTTACAAAAAAAAATCTTAAATCTATGTGTACTTTGTGAAACTGTGCTTGCTGGATGTATGCATTATTACGCAACTGGCATTTCTTAGGTTCGCAATCGAGTCACTGATGGTAACAGATGCTTTCATGGACTTCAAAAATATTTAAAAATCGAATTTATTTAAAAGAAAAACAAAACTACTCATTTACAAATCATTGATAGGGCACTATTCACATATGCTGCAGAAACGTGGGCAATGACCGAGAGAGACAAGGAGACTCGTACTATACTGGAAAAAAAGAGTCCTTAAAAGTATTTCTAGAGGTTTAAAATGTGATAATATTTGGAGAAGAAGAACCAATTCTGAAATTTATAAACTTTTTAAAGAACCAGATTATTGTTGAATTCATTGTAATACAAAGGGTCGTCTCTCAAAAAAAAATCTTTATGACTGGACCATATTGTACTCGAAAAAGATGAAGACCAAGACCTAGTGAATTGGTTGCCTAGAAAAAGGTCTGAAGGCTATTAATGTCAGAAACTGGAAAAGTCAGGCCAAGAATAAAGCAGTCTGGAATGAAATTCTGAGGAAGACCAAGGCCCAACCAGGGCTGTCGAGCCATTGAGAAAAGCATTTCTTAACGAACGATTCAAATACTTCCCGTCGAGATTCAAAAGTATCCACAACAAGGGACTTCTAGTGATTTTTTTCCTAAAAGTGTGAAGAAAGTTTGGAAGAGAGAACATATGGGTACCATATGGAACCCATGTATAATTATGGGTTTTGTAGTTACGAACTTTGGAGAGCGCATTTCAGAAAACACTATAAGCCTAGACTATATATATCCGACCTAATCTAAATAATAATGTTTGCTTCTTCAGAGGGGGTTGGCTGTGAGTAAACTCGAATTGATAGACCAAAGATTTCCCAAAAGGATTATGTTAAAGAAAGGGCGCAGATAAATCCATCACACAATTAACTGGCATGTAGCATTTCCTGGGGAAAATATCCTAAATTAAAGTAAAGATTTTTCAAGAGATTTGCAAGATTACTTTTATGTAAGAAATGTAAATCTCTTAACGAATAAGTAGATCTCAATTTGGAAATAATAATGCTTTGAAATTTCAAATTAAATTATTTTACTCAAAAATATCAAATTTGTGAGTACCACTTATATATATTGTTAGAATAAAATATCTCGTACAGTCCTATTTCTTTAATCGAAATTTAATATTCTGATTAAAAAATAAATTCTAGAAAATTGCTACAAATGGTAAGTAATAGTTAGTAAATTTCAATGAAAGAATTGTAATTTTATATATATGTGGGACGGCGTCTAGGGGAAGGTTCGATTTTAATGTTAAAATAAGCACGCAGAGTTAAAATAACCTAATTTATTAATAACACAACTAAAACATTTACTATTTACAAGGGGTTTTAAATAATTCGAGATAACACCATACTAATTCCGAAAACACGTACTCTTTCTCAAAACAACGGAGAGACCGATTTCCTCTGACCTGCCTTCGTTCAAGCTTTGGTGCAACTCTCAGTTTTTCTTTTCTGCCCCCTTTATAAATACATGACCTCATCGTATCGCGCAGCTAAAACTCACGTGGTTTCGATTAGTGGTGCCATCTCTTACAATAAAAATCAAAAGAAGTAAAAGAAAACTTGCACTCCTTTCCTACACACACATATATATATATTATTTAAAATTACTGCTATTCCATCAAGTGAACATGTCATTCTCTATAAAGAGTCCATCAGATTACAAGCATATGTAACTGATAGAAACAATAAGTGGCAAGCACTGTTTTAAATGGGAATGAAGTAAGAAACTGATTAAGTGCTAGCTAAAAAAATGAATTTATTTTTGTAATCACGTTTTTGCCACCGTTTCAAAATTTATGATACAATTTCTGCTTCCTTATTTTTTTAATTCAATTTGATTTCCCTTATCGTGTAATAATTTCGGTGAATTATTTAAATAATTAAAAAGGCTTTTGAGTAAAAAATAATGGTGGCTACGAATGATTTAAATTGTTCCAAGTCCTCGCGAGTCTTTAATTTTCAGAATTAACGAAAGCGGCAAGGCATTTCAGATAATTCAACTTGCTCAAAAGTGAAAAAAATATATTTAAACCATTATAAATCTATATATATAAAGGAGTAAAGCGACTCACTGACTGACTAACTGACTGACTAATCACGATATCTCCGGAACTATTCAACCTACAGATTTGAAATTTAGTAGACATGTTCCTTTAATAGAGTAGAGATCCGCTAAGAACGGATTTTTTGCGAAATTCGAACCGCAAGGGGCGTTACGGGGGGTTGAGGGGCGTTATAAGTAATTGTTTCCATTTTTAAACTATTCAACGTACAATCTTGAAATTGGGTAAGCAGATTTCTTTCATAGAGTAGAGATCCGCTACAAATGAGTTTGGTGAAAATCAACCCCCAAGTGACATTGCGGGGGCTTAGGGGCGTTATAGATAATTATTTGCATTTTTAAACTATTTGACGCACTGTCTTTAAATTTGATAAATAGATTCCTTTCATAGAGTAGAGATCAGATACAAGATGGTTTTGGGGAAAATAACCCCCAAGTGGCGTTGCGGGGGGGGGGGGAGTTAAGGGACGTAATAGATAAATATTTTCGTTTTTAAACTACTTGACCAACCTGCTTGAAAATTGGTAGACATGTTTCTTTAATGGAGTAAATATCCACTACAAAATGGTTTTAGGGGAAAATGACCAACAAGGGGTGTTGCGGGGGTTTAAGGGGAGATATAAATAATTATTCCGATTTTTAAACTATTAGTTGCTCAGTCTTGAAATTTGGTAAGCAGATTCCTCTCTTAGAATAGAGATACGCCACAAAATGCGTTTCGTGAAAATAGACCCCCAAGTGGCGTTGAGGGGGCATAAGGGGCGTATATTTTTCAATACAATCGAATTCTTAATGCCAGGACTTAAATATCAATAATTTTTTCATATATATAACCAGCAAAAATTTATAAAACGTCATGAAATACCCAGCGAAGCGGGCGGGTAACAAATAGTTTACTATAAAATTTGAAGATAAAGCAGATGTATTGATTTTTATCACAATTAAAATTTGATGCTATTTCTTGAAAAAAATGATGCATAGAGTATGACATAAAGTTCTGGTTAGTCTAGAAGCACCTAGGAAGTTTTAGATTCATTGAAAACTGAAAAGCAAACATGGAAATTATATTTATTTAAAAAGTTAAATACATTTCTTAACAATATATATTTGAAATTGAGGGTTTTCATCAAAATATTTCCTTTCAGTATTGTATTGTCAATATTTTCGAGGCTATTAAAATAATTTAAATGACACCTTCAGGAAAGTTTTTTGATCTAAAGAGTTTTATTGTAACCCTCACGTCTTCATGAACTACATGGTAGGCAAAATTTGTTTTAACATTAAATTTGGATCACTTTTCAAACCGATTAAAGGGAATTTTTACTGCAAGTCCTTAGACTGGACAAGCATAGGCATGCACTGGTCCAAAGGAAGTAAAGCAATATTTGCAAGGAAAAACATAGCATTCATCGATATCAGATATTTATACAAATGAAAAAAGAAGGCTTTAAAACTCAGAACGTTCTGAAAAACAGTTTTCTTAAATCATGGAAATAAAATTATAGATTAAATCTTAACCTCTCTAGCAAAAAAAGTAATTGTTTTTCAATTTGTTATTAACTCCAAAATATCACAATAGTTCCAAAGTTGTCTAATATATATTTTTTTTTATCATTTTAAGATATTTCTGTTGATATGCAACCACGTATATGATTATTAGTGTGTGTGTGTGTGTGTGTGTGTGTGTGTGTGTGTGTGTGTGTGTGTGTGTGTGTGTGTTGTGTGTGTGTGTGTGTGTGTGTGTGTGTGTGTGTGTGTGTGTGTGTGTGGTGTGTGTGTGTGTGTGTGTGTGTGTGTGTGTGTGTGTGTGTGTGTGTGTGTGTGTGTGTGTGTGTGTGTGTGTGTGTGTGTTGCATTTCTCTCCGAAATCAAATTCTTCTCGTTGTAGCATTATTCTAGCTTAGAAATATTAGGATTAGGATAGAGGCTTACATTATTCCAGCAACACTATTTTTCCCTTAGACAGTTTAACTAAACTTGGGAAGATGCTTGCGCATTTTTCAACAAAACACAGTATATCATGTGGCTGCACAAAACTGTATTTCTTCGAAATAAATGTGAATTAGCTTCAAATTCTTAGCTTTAATACTCTGCCCAATTACTTTATTAATTTAAACTTATAATTTTTAGGAAAGAAGATGATAAAGCGTTAGAACAACTTCGCTCAGAAATCAAACCTGATTTCCCAAATCATTATGTCTTTTGCAAATATATTTCGGAAAACCTCATACTTGAAAAATGCACCGACATACCATCGGCTATCATTCGGCCTTCCCTTATTTCATCGGCATGGAAAGGGCCGTTGCCAGTAAGTTATTTTTTCGCCAAACATATTTATTATTCAGATGTCTTCCGTTTTATGTCTTTTTTAAAAAATAATTAATGTGAAGTTCCCATAACAAGAAAAGAAAAACTGAAGATTTTACATTGCTACGTTGTTGAGAGAACGCCTTTCAAATGAAGGAAAAATTCACTCAATCCGCAAGCATGTGATAAAAAGTAAATTTAATTTGTGTTCGGGAACTCTAGTACAGTGATTCCCAAAGTGGTCTATATAGAGCCCCAGGGGTCTGTCAACGAAAAACTAACTTGGGGGTGCATGAGGTGTAAATGGGGGTCTATGATGGTGGCTATCATTAAATCAAATCAAGATTTTATTTTAAAAGAAAATTTAGTCAAGTGGAGACCAAATTTTATCTATTTAATAGATTTATTAAATGAGGTTAATTTGCAGTTACAAGGTGACAGCATAAATTTCACTAAAGCATGGACCATGTCAGAAATTTTGGTTTTAAAAAGACATACCTGTTATTTATCACAAATTGAGAAATATCGTGAGAAAATTTTTAAAAACTTTTCCTTGCGAGAAGGAGTTTTAGCGTGGTTGCCAATCTTCAAAACAAAAAAGAAAGGAGGAAAATAAGGGCTAGAAACTACTAACCGAGGAGATTTAGGTTTAAACTGACACGATGGATTCCAAATGTTGAAAAATTGTTATGATATATTCCTCCCTTTTTAAGCATTTGTTTATTGCTCAGTTGTTTTATATATTAATTAAATTTTAATTTAATTGGAATGTTTTTTTAAATTTTAAACATCATACTTCCCTTTAGTTAGAATTTTATACCATTTAAAGTGAGTAGCTCTAGACCAGCAATCAAAAGGACATTTAAGTTGGTAAATTTGCAAAAATTCAATATTAGGTAAGCAGGGGTCTACCCTAAACCGAAAATATGGCAAGGAGTCTATGAGACAGAAAAGTTTGGGAACCTCTGCTCTAGTAGATACAATACATCTCTTTTCAACATGAAATAACTAACACGCATAAATTCACAATAACGCAAATGGGCTAAATTCATGACTGTCACGTGATAAATGCAATCACGTGTTCTCCTTTGAATTCAGAACTGACACTAGATTTGTACCTGTACTTTTGTAAAATGTAGATAAAATTTCAGATTCGATAATTAGTTAAATATGTTCAAATATCAAGATTCTTCTTCAAAAAGTTTTTCAAAATTGAAAAAAATAAATTTTTATACTGTACTGTTATTTTTAAATCGTGCATCTTGTTTACCCACTTGCGTCATTACTGATGACAAATATGTATATTTTAAAAGAAAGTTTCTACGAAAAGCTTAAGTTCGCAACAGCGAAGCTCACGTGATTGCATTTATCATGGGACTATGACACACATGAATTTAGGGCATTCAAAGTTCTCACAAACAAACACAGCAATTGATATCCATAGTCACAAAATTGCTTGAGGCGAATGAAACGCACGCGCGTGCGGTCGACTTGATTCATTCACTTCATGACAGTAGTCTTTATATAGGCATTAAAATATATAGTCTAGAGGTATATCTTCAAAAAAACTTCCTAGATTCGTCTAAATTTGTCATAAGACAATGTTTTTTTATTAAATTTGGCAATTTAACACCATTCAGCGATAAAATTAATTTTTAAGTGTGTCACCAACGTCCCTTCTACCAATTCAGAAGAATCTTCCCTTGCAAATCATATTTCCAAACGCAATATCCTCACCTGCATCTCTCTCTGTAGTTTATTTATGCATGGATAGATAGATAGATAAACATATAGACAGATAGATAGAAAGATAGATAGAGACAGATAGATATACATATAACCGAGGTGGGACACAAAAAAACGAGACTGGTCCAATAAATCCTTGTACTTACATAATCAGTTCTCCATGACAGTATCACCTTCAAACTAGCTCCCTTCAGCACTCATACACCTCCACATTCGGTGCTGCTATTGCTGATAAGAGTTCTGGAATGAGGTTAGGATATTTTCCGTTTTTGCCTGAATCTCTTCAACTGAGGTAAAATGGGTTCCCTTTCAGCAAGATTTAATTGTAGAATATAAAATAAGTCGCATGGGTGTGGGGCAAATCTAGTAAATAAGAAGGATGCTCAATCACAGTAATGTTTTAGCTGATCGAAAGCTGCTTGACAGATAGGGGCTTGACAATGCCCTGTGAACGGAGGCATTGTATTGGTGCAACAGCCATCCATCACTCCCCAACTGTAGCTTTTTTCTTCTAATTTTTCCACGAAGTCTTTTTAGTACTTCAATGTAGTAGTGTTGATTAATAGCCTGTACTGGTGTGAGTGGGAAACCACTCGTGTCACGAAATTTGGGCTATGCTTTGGTCTATAATCGCTGACCTTGGGTACCCAGCAGGTTCATCATCTTCCACCCTGACCCTTCCGCCTGAAAATCACTTATACCATTCAAACACATATGCGCGGGACAAAATTTCATCTCTATAAGCCTATGTTAATATTTGAAATGTTTTCGTGGCTAAATTCTTAAGTTTCTCAAGAAACCTGAAATTGATTCGACATTTTACCAGGAGAATGCAGTTGCATGTGTTCACTCAATGACGCAGTTCTCCCAATTGTCGCGATCGATTAAAGCGAAACTGACCACAAAGGTAGAGAAAGTGAGTGGGATGATGTCATCGAAACAGTTGTTGCCAACTCCATTATTTTTCAAGCTACACGCTTAAACTCTTTTTTTTGTGTCACATCTTGTATATATAGAGAGAGGGCGATTTAAACATTTATTGGTACGATACACAACACTAATCATACATCAGCGGTTTTTAAACTTTCGATCACCGCGATGATTATGTTTTAAGGTTTATTCTCATTTGTCACAGAATATACTGTCGTTACTCCTCATTTGGATCTAAGAAAAAAAAGCATCTTGACACTCTTAATTCCATAAACGATGAAATTCGAATTTTAAGTTAATTAATTCTAATGAAAAGTGCGCAATGACAACACACACACAAAATAAAAAATAGATCATATATATATATATATATATATATTACGATATTATGTTACAAAAATATTTTATGTGAAAAGGAAAGGAATTTGCTCATTCGCCATACTAATATCCACTCATTTCTGAAAATCTTCTAATCCAAGTATAAAATTCTATACTCATGTAACTTAAGTAGCATACAAATGTAACTTGTATCTTTATACATATGTGTATTTTGCTTGTAATACATTTAAAATACCTTTCTCAGTTAATGAATTTTCAACCGTTTAAAATCATAGATGTATTCTTACATTTGTCGTTTCCTTTTTTTTTTCAATTCCTACTTAGTGTTCTCACTCTCCCTATATATATTTATTTATATATCTTGGTCAAATTTTCAATCATTGATAAAATACGTTTTATTCATCTACTGAAGTTCAAATACAATGTTTAAGACTCGTAGTGGATAATATTAATACAGTTTTTCAAATACTTTAACAAATTAATTAAATTTAATTAACCAAAACAAAATATTTTCTTTGTTGACCTCAGTAGGAAATGACTTAATTTTTCTTCCTTATATTACTTTTTAATAAATAACCAGCAAGAGAAGAGTATGCTGATGGGGATGAACTTTTACTGGTATGTAGTTATTCGACTCAAGTGTTTTCCGATTAACGTTATAATTCTCGGTCCTAAATGTTATGTAACTTCGAGGAAACTACGCATTTATCTTGTCTTTTTTTAAAATCATCTTTGCTTGATGTTTTCCATGTATCGTAAATCGCAAACTTCTTTTAAATCCTTACAATTTTTTAACACTTCGCCTTAATAATTTAAGTTAGTTTTCTGAATTCCAACATATTTTTATCTGTTGTTAAAAGTAAAATTGTTAATATTTAAAGTGGTTGCATTAATTTTTTACAGGGATATGCAGAAATACAATCGAGTATGGCACAATTCACCCTTGGAGTAAGTTCGTTCTTAATTTTTTTTTTATATAGTTTAGCATGCATATTTTAATCTGAATATCTATTCAATGTTCTTTTTAAAAAATAATTGACTTTAGTAGAAATATATATGAAAATAATTTTAAGTAATAATTTATTGCTGTTAATCATTTTTGTTGAACTTTTCTATGGGGAATACTTGATGCAAGTGTAGTCACTTATTTTTTTTTTCAACTTTGAAATAGGCGACCACTATAAAAGGCCCGTTAATAAATAGAATTGCAGATATGTTAGTATCTCCCAATATAAGGGTGCATTTTTTTTTCAGTATTATGTAGACTATAGCATATTTGAAGTTCTGTACGTATTTGTATACTTTAAATTTTCCCTTTGATGCAGTTCTTCCCTGCCCAGTGATTAAGATGCAGACTTATCGATTGTTTGAATGTTTCTGCTCCGTAGCTACTTATCGTATTGAATATACAATTTAATTTTTAAAAGCTCTTAATTATTCTTATATTTAATATAAAATATTTATGCAGTTCTTAATTGTTTTGTGGTTGAGATACAGACTTTTCAATTGAGTTTGGGTACGAGTACTTTTCTCTGGATACTTATCGTTTTCGACACACAGTTAAGTTTAGAAAAAAATCTTCAACTATTTTTTTCATATTTAATATATATATTCGATACTACAAGACCAAATATTGTATAAGTCACTGTTTTCCTATATACACACATAACATAATAATTTATTCATTTTAGAATCTACTCTTAATGTAAATTTTCTGTATATCTTAACAAATAAAAAATTCAATACTTTGTCGAAAATACCTACTTCTTGCTATCAACTATGATCCTGATTTTAAAACTAACAATAATTTTATAGGGAGGAAAACATTAACAGCCCTACTTTCTAATTCCAGTTAATATTAGATCATGCTATCAGAAATTTAGTAAATAATTACTTTACACCAATAAATGAATTAAAATTGGCTAAAGCTATTTTTAGGGAGCACTATGACTAATCCCTCATTTTATTTTTGCAACTAGCAATTTGTTCTACTTTAGTAAAGCTTAATCCAGTAACTCTAATCCAAAAACGCGTAATCTCAGAATCTTACCTTCAAATACATTAAAGCAGAGTATTTAATGCAAAGAAGGGAAACAAAAACATTTATAATTGCTTTAAAAAAAAGAGCAAATAGAGATTAAGGTGACTGACTACATTCAGAACCGTGATTTTGAAAAAGAGTATATAGTAATATTTTTTTTGGTATTTAAGTTAGTTGAATTAGATATATACATATAACGTTGCTTTATGAATGTTATTACAAAAAAAAATTTTAATGCAAAGTTTTTTGGCAAAAAAATGATCATAGAACTACATATTTCTAAGACATTCTCCTTTTATATATGAAAAATGCTTCCAAAATAATATTTTTCCTATATACAGCTAAAACTTCTATAATGAGGCTGAACCAGGATTTTTGAAAAATTCACATTAATTTCTCAGTACCGATTAATTGAAATAATAATCGGGATTTTTTGTTAAAATTTCTCTACTTTGACATAATAAAATATGAATAAATCCTCCTCAAATTATGTACTTCAAAAACCTTGGTTCAACCCCGGTAGAGAAGTTCTAGCTATATATAGGCATAATGTTCTTATCATAGATCGGTGAAATATTAAATGGAGTTCTGCACACAGTAAACACTACGATAATAAGTTTCAGATTCTCTTGTAGTGAGAAAAATTCCTAAGAAAGCTGACTCGTACAGAAAAGGAAACAAGTAGCAGTTCTCAAACTGTGGGGCGTACCCCCTCCCCAAGAAGGGTGATTACCCTACGTGGAAGGAGCGAGCTTATCGAAAAGTCAAAAATAAAAAGCTATTTAAAAAAAATTTGAATTTACAAAAAGGAAACGAGTCAAAATACATTCAGACATTATAAAAATAAAATACACATTGGTATTGATATAATACGATTATAAATGAAAACAGGAAAAGTAACGTAATGCTTTAAGTAATTTACGTAAAATATCTACTGTGGCGGAATCTAAATAAGCCAGTAACAGCCTCCGGACAGGAGTGATACCTTTTGGCTAGTGGTAAGTTACGTACTTACGAATCGGAAGGTACCGAGTTCAAACCACCGATAGTAACATATACAAAATTTAATACTTATCTGGATAGTTTGTACGGTAATAAAAGTTGTATTTTAGCTTTAATCTCAAAGAACATCATTATTGCATTCAATATATTGTTAACATATGAAGAGTGGGGGTGATGTAAATAATGATTGAAACTAGATCGCAAATATTTTCAATATTTGTGATCCAATTCACGCACACTTTCATGGAAGCACTTTCCATAAATGTCAAAAATAAAATATGCCATTCTTTCTTAAATTTTTACCAAAAAAATTGCATTTAAATATTTTTCTAGCAA
This sequence comes from Trichonephila clavata, assembly GCA_019973975.1. NCBI lineage: Eukaryota > Metazoa > Arthropoda > Arachnida > Araneae > Nephilidae > Trichonephila > Trichonephila clavata. Next base: position 55,373 of record BMAO01019352.1, read on the forward strand.
TTATTTTCCTAAAACAATCTTATATGTGCATAATCTATAGCACAACGAACACTAAATAACAGAACAATATCCACTTATACCCTTTTTCAAAATCACTATTTGAAAGCAATCTTTCACCTTAATTTATGGAAAATATTGATGTTTCCTGTATCTTCCCTACATATAACAAACGTATCCCAAAGTGCTGAGCAAGATTTAAAATTATGTTATATATATGAGGGTCACTCTGAAATTTTTCAGGTATTCCTAAGTTTTTAAAGTTATACTTATAAAATTTTAGGAGTTTTCAAAGTAATCTCCTCCAGCATCAATACGCTTTTATAGACGAATTTTCTACAGATAAAAAATACCACAAACCATTCATTTCTTGGAATTGATGAAAAAATGCATTTAGAGTCACATCAATTTCTTCTTCTGAATGAAAACAACGTCCTCGTAAGTTCTTTTTTAGATTAAAAAAATAACTAAGTCACACAAAGCTAGATCCGGAGAATAGGATGGATGTTCTATCACTTTGTTTTTGCTGAAGAAATTCAGTTGTTAATCCGGTGGTATGGGAAGATGCATTGTCATGGTGAAGCATTAGTCCCCCTAACATTAACTTATTGGAGAATTTCTGGAAGACATTTAGTGGTATCCAGTTTGCTGTTACTGTCTTATTTCTGAAGAAAACGGCGTACGCATTACTTCTTTCATTGCTCGTCTTTTCACCATTGTTGGCGTGGAATCATCTTCAAAGACCCATGTTTTGCTTTCTTGACGTGTTGGAACGTCAAAAATCAGCATGTACCTTTCATCAACCGTTACAAATTTAGAAATGATGCGGTGGCAACATCATTTAGCAATTTAAGGATTTCTTTTCTAATTCTGACACTCTCCTTTCTTGGGGGGCCCAGTTAGATTATGGGGAGCCCAACGGATAAACTACTTTTTTCATATGTAACTCTTCATGAATAATTTTGTGTATGGTTGCGGATCCAATGTTATGTTCCTTCTGTATCATTTGGTAGATACAGCGCGATTATTATTCATTCACATTGTTCGTATGGTAGATTCACTATCCGGGATTATTGCTCACCACACGGCCTACCTGTGTGTTCTTCATCCTGAAGAGAAATGCAACCACTGCAAAACTCTTTAAACCATCCGAATACAGTAGCGTGACATGGAAATTCATCGCCAAATGCTAATTGCAACCATTGAAAGCATTCTTCTTGATTTAATCTAGCTTTAAAATCATAGAAAATCATAGCACGATAATATTCTCATGTCAACTCCATTTTCTCTTTTGTCTAAAATTTATTCTACGCTAAGCAACTTGAAGTATGTCAGTAAAAAGTCGTCTGCTGGGCTAAAATATTTCGTATTTTCAAATTAAACCGTTAATTTTTCTTTGTAACTTCTCGTCTGTGCGTGTCTCAAAAATTTCAGAGTTACCCTCGTATAGCATCTGAAGTACTTGACTCTTCTTACTAACATTATTTGTTTGGTCTATGGAAACTGATATTTAAATTTTATATATATAAATGCTTTGATTTATGTATAAATATACAATAAATATACTCGTTAATTGCTAATTTTTTTATTTCAATTCGTATTTCCCAACAAAGTATTACTTTGAAACACCTTTTGAGATACGTTTATCGTTTTATTGGGAATGACAATTTAAGGTATCCTACTATGTTCGGAATAGAGTTTCTTTCCAGGAAATCAAAGGATTTTCATACTTTTTGTATTCCCGGGAATGAAGTATCATTCCCGGGAACGACACGGGGCAAAAATGATCTGAGGTAGTTCGTTTTGACTAAACTGGGGATTTCGATCTTCGTTATAAATTTTAGCTGATAGCGCGGCTGCACTTTACGATCGCTTACCCCGAATTTCTTGGAAGGAGAAATGTCCCCCAGTAGTAGGGTAAGAGAAAAAGAGGTAGGGTTGGAGGAATTTTTTAGGCTTGTCTTAGGAAAGAGTCCTTTTTTTCTGATCAGTTTCTGTCTGTCTGTCAAACATCGCTTCGCTAACTTAAAAGCATTTAGTTTTGTCATTTTTCTTAATCAAAATTTTGTGTGAAATTCTTATGTTAAAATTTAGTTATTTTTAGGTAACAAAAATATAGCAATTTTATAAACAAGAAATTAGTTACACAAATAGAATCTCTTAAATACATATTTTTAACGTATGTTTTCATTACTCCAACAGCAAATAAATTTTCAAGTATTTATTAGTATTTATCTCTTAGTACCAACATTACAAAAATAATTAAATTAGGATTGATTAAAAAATAATTGAAAATGGATCCTCAAACAGGAAAGTGGGCGAGGCTTCGAAAACAGTTCCTCAGATATCAGCTAAAGGTGAAAGAGCATTTTCTACAGTAGGGGTTATTCATAATAAGGCTAAGAATTAGGCTGAGTGATAAAAACACATATTATATGGTATGTTTGTTCAAATCACACTTTAAAAATTAATAATTAACATACGGGGTTAGCAAGAAATAAGTTGCCCACACACTTCAGAAGGCTCTAGAATCCGTCCTATTGGTCCAAATGGCGTAGAATTTGAACCACATGTAATTCAAATGATGCCCTTGAGAATTTTTTAAATAAAAAATAGTACAAATTTTCCCCGGTAGGTGACGCTGTAATACACATAGCTTTATTTAATATGTTTTTAAAATATAAAGTAAAATTAATAAAACTGCTCAATATGATACCCTTCATGTTCAACTATGTGCTGTAATAGCAGAATCATATTTTCAACAGCTGACCGGGGTAAATCTGCCGGAATATCTAAAATATGGCACCAAATGCTGTCCTTCAGATATGGCAGAGTAGATGGCCTTAAACGGTAGGTATTGTCCTTAACCCCACAACCAAAAGTCGCAGAGATCCTGTGAATGAGGAGGCCATGTTGTTGAGAAATGACAGCTGATCACTCGTGCATCTGTGAAATGATGTTTTAGCAAGTCATTTACACGGCGATCAATGTTACTTAATATTTTTGTTTGATTAATGTTACTTTATATTTTTGACGCATATTTTTAAAACACATTAAATAAGGCTATATGCATTGCAGCTCCACCAATCAGCGAACATTTGTACTATTTTTTTTTTATTTAATAAATGTTAAGCGCATAATTTGAATTATCTGTGGTTAAAATTTTGATTCATTCGGACCAATATAGGACGGATTCTAAATCTCTCTGAAGTGAGCAACTTATTTCTTGCTAACCCTGTATTTTTAGCTGAATATACAAATGAGTATAAATTTTGAAATTCATAAGTGTCATTTTGTATAATTAATGACATCATAATCATTATTAATATCAATTAAAAATAACATGTGTTCCAATTTTTGAAAAATTTGATGCATTTCCGGGAATTTCAGGGAATGGCAGTTATGTTATCTAAAAAGCCGGGAAATCAGAAACCATAGTCCAGAACCGGGATTTTGAAAAGGCTTATGACTGAATAGTTTATTTTATATTTAGTGTTACATGTGTGACTTAGAATATGTATTTACAACTGCTTTAAGAATATTGCTACAAGAAAAAGATATTTAAATGCCATTTTTCGGTAAAAATAGCAGAAAGAATATAATACACTTTCAAAACAACCTCCTTCAGTGAAAAATTTATCTTTAATAATTACATTTTACTACATACAGCTAAGGTTTCTCTACAGAGTCTGGACTAGGATTTTGAATAGTGTAATTTAAAAGGGGATTTATTCATATTTTAATGCTTCGAAGAAAAGAAGTTTTAACAACAAAAACATTGGTTATTATTTCAATTGATAAAAACTCTGAAAGTAATGTGAATTTTTCAAAAATTTTAGTGCAAGCTCTATAGAGAAGTCTCAGCTATATGTAAGCAAAATATTATTAATATGGAAGAATTCTGCATTAAAGAGTTATGGTTTGAAAATATGTCATTTTTTCTTCTTTTTTGCCAAAAAATTTCACTCGGAATCTTTTACTGAAATTAAAATAATTGTATATGAATATTTTAAATCAAATGACTCAAAATATGTTTTTTTTTTAATTATTCTCTTATACGCTTTTTGAAAATTACAACGTAGAAATTTCGAACGTAGTTGGAGACCTTAAAAATTCGAGTGGAGATAAATCAGAAACCCAGTGGGTGTTTTCCTGCCTTTAAAACTCGAGTCCGGTGAAAAAACAAAAAGAAGTTACAAATTGATCGATTTAAACTAATACATTTTCTAGGGGGAAAAAGGAAATGGATTTGAATGACTTTTGTGACTAAAGATATTCTATATTTTTTTAGGTTAGTAAAGGATTCGTTAAAGTTGCTTTTGCAGATCCAGAAGGAAATCTTGAAATAATTCCTGTAGATATAGTTGTAAATGCGCATATTGTTGCAGCTTACAGTGTTTCCATAGGAAGGTAATGTATCTTCTTAAAATAGTATTATATATTTAAAATAATAATTAGTGTATCGGCTTTTTTTCTTAAATTTTTTCAAATAAAAAAAAATTTTAAGTAAACCAATGAATTCGAATTCAAATTATACTTTAAAATTAGAACGCCGGTATTTTTGCTTTATGACGATAATTTTTTAGGACAGAATTTCCATTATTTATTCTTTCGTGAATTTAGAAGTTATTTTAGTACCATTAATATAGTTATTCGGTTACAAGTATTTTAAATGCTGAAATATTTTTATTAAGAGAAAAAAAGAGAATAAATAAATATTTTGATTATTTTCGAGGACATTTTATTGCATTAGAAAAGTGTTAAGAAACAGAAAAATAAAAGTATGAAAAATATTTTAAAAGGGGTAGACAGGCAACTTTTAACCATTTGGTGAAAACATAAAGCAGTTGATAAATCTGCAATTAAACAAAATCCTTATTTATATATCTTTAATTACGTTTTTGTAATTTTAACTATTTTTCACTAGAACTAAAGAAACAAAACAACCTTTAGGAAAAAAAATAAAATAAAATATTAATAATTATTCCTACTCAATTTTAAAATTCAGTGTCCTCTGGATGAGTGCACTAATTTGGAGTTTCCTAAGTTTCTCAAATTGACTCCTCAATATTCAACATAAAGCTAAATTACATCCTCGTTCCACATATTACACACTACTTCCTTATAAACATCTTTAGATACATCTATATCTTGCAAAAGCATTCAAATCTGAATGCTGCAACAGTTTCCTTCCCCCCCCCCCAAGAACTGCCATTAAAGTTTCTCAACAACTTTGATGATGCATTTAGCCGGAGCAGTGGTAGCCTAGTGGTTAAGGTAAGGACTCGTGGCCGACGTGCCACGAGTTCGAGCCTAGTAGCGCTGGAGACTGTAGGGGTGTGATGCACGTTAAATCTGTCAAAGCTCAAATGCCCTCCCGTTGGTATGGTGTGGAAGTTAGGAAAGGTGGTACAGGCTTAGGTGTCATCCTCATCACTTGACCACGGTTCAAAATTGTGAGGTCCGTCGCCAATTGCCCTCGGGCAGCTTTGCATTACAAAGCGCGTTAACATAACTCTCACTGCGATTCATATTGATATTGGCGATCTTATTGGTTTTGAAAATAAACTAGTATCGAAAACCGCAACCAGTGCAAACGGGGGAAAAAAGCCAGATACACATTTGCGCAACAAACATTGACGTTAATTTGCTTTTACATTCTGGATAATTTTTTAACATAGTGCATGTACAATGTATACACACACACACACATTTTGTTCTCTCCCTATAATTAAATATGCTGATTAACGATTTCACTGTTTGGCATTTTTCAGATTTATTAATTCTTTCGATTTTTCGTGTTATCAAAAGTTTAACTTTCTTACACTTCGACTCCATAATCACAGCACCTCTTTTTGATAACGCAGTGGAGACATTTCTTGAATCTTAGTTCAAAAAAAATACTGTAATCCCGTTACGACAGTGCTTCTCCAACTTTCAATATTTTCGACCCAATCAATAACAATGTATTCAATGCAGTAAAAATAAACTTTGACGTAGAGCTACAATAGGACTTTAACTATAAACCATACAAATTATCAAGATAAGTACTAAATTTTGTGTAGACAAGCCTATGGGAGGCACTAGTAATTGTTAAACTTGTTTTTATTTAGTATTGATAAATTAAGGTCATGAAAACTGAGATGGGCACAGGAGACCTTGGCCCTCATTGGTTACATCATTGAGTTTAGTTTATAGTTTATATGATACATGAATGGAAATTGATAAATTGCTCCTTAATTTTGACATGAAGTCTACTTTCTTTCTTCTTAATCCTGTACGAATTATCAGAGAAATGTCACTTTTAGAATGCATTTTTGAAAATTAAGTTTATTATTGGTGAAAGCAGGTATTTAAAAAGTGTTGAATGGCAATTCATTGGCAACTAAAATAATGGACCCGTGGTTAAGAAAACACTGATAATTGTAATCAAAACACAAAAATGAAAGAGAGCAATGTGTAACAGAATGGAATGGACTAAATTCATGTGACGTCACGATCACGTGAAAACTGTATCACGTGATTACGCTGCGGTTTGTTTACTTCTGTCGCTAAGACTATTTTGCTATCGCAGTTTCACATTGTACTTTTAAAAATGTCTCATTTTGCTAAAATGGTTGTTCAATCAATAAATGAAAATATGATAGAGGAAGAGAATCACATTTTTTCACATACCAGCGCAAAATATGAGTGCTTTGAAAGCATGTTGAAACGTGAGGATTATAAACCATCTCCTCACTGTTTATTATGTATACAATTACTTTGAAGAATATTTTCAAAATCGACGCCAGCTTAAATCAAGCTTTATTCTCACTATTTTTGTCTTCCCAAAAGAAACCTCTTCAAAAAGGATTTTGGAAAGATGTAGACTTTCACAAACATGTAAATACTTCAAAACAAATTTTTGTTTATTTTAAATAAAATTATATTTAGATCATACATAAGAAAGTAAAATATGTTAGTTAACTTAAGCAAATTTTTTTTTATTTTAAATGAAGTTATATTGAGAACATATGATGTTTAATTAACTTAAGTTTTACTTATTTTACGCATCTTCAGAGTAGTAACAGAGGTACTTAAGTATTTAATTATCTAAAATTAGAACACAAGAACCTGATATGTAACCGTACATGTCATATCAAAAACAAGTATTTTTTTTAACTTATTTTACTTTATAATTTTACAATATTACTGGGAAAAAGAAAAAAAAAACATTTTTGAGAAGTAATTCACTATAAAAATGGAAAAATATCTTAATTTACTACAGCTTCATAAATGTTTACACTAAATGATGAATCAAATACCACTTTCAAACATTAGAAATCAAAATGATCATTTACCATTTGTAAAATTACACGTAAAAAAATTGTGCAGTATTTTGAAAGTCTTTATTCGCTGCACTATTTCAGGCAAAAGATATAATTTATCAAGAATTGAATTACAAATATGATAAAACATTAAGGCATAAACTTTTAAAACTAAAATGTGTATAATAGAATAAATTTGCGTCTATATATTGGAAACAAAAGTCTTGCTCACAACTACATGATCAAAATAAAATAGTCATTTTTGAATCCATAGTTCTTTTACAAAAAAATAAAAATTGTAATATATTTGTGTGGTATTGATTAACATATCTGTTTTTCAGAGTTTGACTGTGTGGTATAAACCTATCACAGAGAGAGAGATGTGCAATTTTTTTTTACTATTTATAATAAATATGCATTTATATTGGTGTTTGCACAATATGTAGAAGATTTATCATTATAAATTAGATTTATTTTATATCATTGTATTTATGTTTACTTAAATATAAAAGTCTAAAAGACTCATGTATATTGACATTATCCTGCTTGTAAGTTCTGAATAAATTTGTTGCATGAGTTACTTACCAATATTGACCCAAGAAAAGTATTTGGATCAATTTTATATTTATCACGAAGAGAAATACAGAAAATCTTTTTCAAAATTATTGTTAAGGCGTTAATTGGCCAAAATCACTGATATTTTTGAGATAAGATTGTCCTGGTAAAACAATGCTATAATTAGTTAATTAACTTTCTTGTAAGTAGTTAGTAGTTAGTTAATTAACTTTCTTGTAAGTAGTTAGTAGTTAGTTAATTAACTTTCTTGTGATTTTGATTAGAATAGAACTCAATTTATTCATAATAAATTTTGGTAACTTGTTGATGTAATAATGATTTTAATCTTTATTAATATATTTTCAAACGTTAAATTTCAGAGAGAATTCTGTATCTTTTTTTTGTGATGTTGTTTTATCTTCCATTTTTTTTAATGTATAAATATAATTATATGTAAAGGGGTACTTTTCATTCATATTAGTGATAACAAAATAACATAGAGAGAGAGTACATTTCTTCAAATAAGTTTTAAGTTTGCAAGAAATGGAACTGGAGTATTTAACGTTAAACATAAATACCTGGTCAAAAGACAAAACTAGTAGAAATTGTGAATGGAAATTTTATGTAACTTTCATTTTTATATATATTATATTTTTTGATATTTTTATTTATTTATTTTTTGTAATATATTTTATATATAAATATAATATATTTTATAATATAATATGATATTTATAGTATATATAGACTATATATAATATATATTTTTTTTTATTTTTTTTATTTTTTTATAATTATTTTTATATATTGTATAATAATTTTTTAAAAAGTAGATCAACATGTTAAAGGCACTTTATATAAAGACAATTAAAAAAGAGTATTCAATTTGTCATAAAAAATTCTAATGCAAATTCTTTTAATATAGTTCATACTAGCATTAATAATATTAATTTGTGATCCAAGTGTCGCATACCCATGCCTTATATTTAGTATCCCAGATATAAAAGTGCAATTTCCAATAGCAAACTATTCAGCTCTGCAAAACATTGTACTAACAAGTAAAATTACAAACACATGTTTATTTAGTGCATGGTTTTTTTTTCAGAAAAGTTACAATTTTTTGCAATTTATTTTTCGATACTTAATATAACAAGGGCATTTAAGCATTCTGTACACATGCATGACTGAAGGTAACTCTTTATTAATGTGCTTATAGAGCACTTGGTATAGTGACTGCAACTTAGAGAAAAGTATTAAAACAGTTAATACATGTAGAAATAACTCATTATATAATCATTTAGTTAATTATTAGCCCTGATTATGTACTTTATATGTAATTAAATAACTCATAATAATGGATAATCACATTACAATGAATATATCCTGAAAATTATATATTAATATGAATCATTGCTTTAACTAAAAAATGAAATAGTATTTCCTTTTATTACTTTAGACAACCATTTCTAAAAAAAAATCCAAACATTTTTAAAGAATTATTACTAAGTAAATCAGATAGTCAAGGATAGAGAATGTTATTTTATTAGAAACATTTCAAATATCTTTAAATGCTACATAATATTGTAAAACATATACATATATTTAAAGTATTTATATGCAATACATTGTAAAAATAAAATTCATTTTCATCCAGTAACTGTTCCACAGTAAAATAAAATATTCCTTTAAATTTTAAGTGTAGGTAGGCAAACTTGATGTAAATATAGTGTTAAAAAAATTCATTTTTATCACAGGATAAATACCATATCAACTCTAATATTTTATGTACAAAATGGGGGGGGGGGGGAGAGGCGATGGAAAAAAATACACTGTCACCAAAAGATAATTATCTACATTTATCTAAAACTTTCATATTACCTAATAATGTATATACACAGGGTTCAAGAAACAAACGTTTTTGCAAGTTTAACATGTACTTCAAAACAAAAAAAAATAAGATAACAAATCATCAAATTAAATTTGATCATTTCTAAAAATTGTTGCCTTTTGCGATGGTATCATTCCCCTTAAGAATATTTATTTTAATTTAAAGAAAGAAATGACATCAATTTTTAACAGTAAAGAATAATTATTAATAATTTAGAAATCATTAATTTGTGAAGTGTCATCAAAGAAAAATTTATTTAATTTTTGTAAACATTCCTTTCACAAATTATCATCAAATTGTTTTACTTCAGAATAAATATTTTCTCTTGACTTTGAATTATGAATTAAAATTATAAACAGACATTTTTTATATTATATACACTTAACTTACTATTTGATAATAATAGTGAGTTCTTTTTAAGGAAACGATACAATTGTTATTCGATAGGTAAACAGTTTCAAGTTTTTTTTAAAAGAAGTTGTATTGATCCTATATACTGTAAGCCATTCTTGCGCAAAAATATATAATTAATAACTACTAAATTAATTAAGAATTAAAATAACTATTAGCTGTGTACCAGGTGCTAGGATCCAACCTAGCTAACACTATTTGAAGCAGACGAATACCTAATTAGATAAATAAATTAGAATAAAACAAAAATTTATCAAAGAGTTGTTGAGAGTTTTTCCTAACAAATATATACACTAGAATAATGCATAAAATACAATGATATCATATATTTTAATTAGATAAAATTAAAGGACAAGAATGTCAACAACTTACGTATAGGTTTTAACACGCGAAGAAACAACACGTGCAAATGTTGGCAAAGTTGTCACGTGATTCCCCGCTTGGCGTCTGTCTGGTGTGAATTTCGTCCATAGGACTCTGAGAGCCTCAGTAAACATCATTTTTGGACGTCCTAAGTCTGCTGAGACACTAGCAGCTACATCTTTGTTTTTTCTCTCTAGTGTTTGGGGAAAAGTCTATTATTTTAGATTCTTCTCGTGAGAGGTTTTAGTTATCGGCATCAGTTCTATCTCTGACCATCCCTTATTCTATTTCTTGTTTTCCCCCTGCTGTAAGAGGTTGACTTGGAAGTAACTAACAATCTGCTTGACTCAGCCATTGATCAAGTTTATTCTTTTGATGGCTCAAAACTCCTGTTATTTCTACCAGTCTTCAATCACATGAGAATATAGTTCAAGGTCTACCTCGTTCGTTTTCTTGAGAGGCTCATAGTTATTCTTATCCAGGTTACCCTCCTTCGATTTAAGATTTGTCTCCATCGATCCCCTAATTGTGTGAACTTCAGCCTCATTTTGTGATCGTTCTTTGCCGCTTATATCTTCGACTTTGTAGCTTCTTGAGGTGTGAGCCTTTGGCTCTGTGCCTCAATTTTTGTAGGCGTTACCTTTAATCTGTATGAGAACGGAGTATTTTACTGTAAGATGCAGGTAGCAAGGACATTAGATATTTCGTCTACCTTCCACATTACATGGACGAAGAGTTTAATTTCTCTTTGCCACTTCTGTTGGCCAAAACCCTATGTCTTTCATCTGATTTTGCAATAGTTTCGACATAGTTTGATTTAACTTATGTCTCCCTCTCATTTCTCTGCATATTTTAAATACTTTACCAATTCATGTATTCGGGACCTTGTTCACCATCTTCCTTTACAGCTGTTACAGATGGGAAAATAGAGAACTGGAATATCGAGAGAGTTGCTTCACTGTTTTATTCCCACCAGTTCTTAGTTGTCCTTCTTTCTCCTGAGAGAAGGGGTATTACACCTATGTCTCTGCAAGCATAAATGGCTGCCTCTTTTCCCAATGAAACTCCTTTGCCTACTTGTCAGTTTATTGCATGTTGAGCTCTGGTTGCTCTGTGGGGACTTCAAACCCTTGAACCTCAAACCACCATGTTCTTTTTTCAAGACACACACACGAACTCTTCTACCCGAAAATTATCTACTATCTTAAGTCACCATCTAGTGAGTGAACATTATGAGGCGTACAGAAGAAGATAAATTTTACTGACGATTACTTAATTTTCAAAGATTTTCTCTAGACATTTACCCGCCCTTTTCTTAAATCCCCTATCTTTGCCATCATCCACTTTCCTTGAAAGGATTCTGATGATTCGTGAAAAGAAAAAGAAATATTGCTAATAAATTTAAAGAAAAAAAAATTAGGTAATGTTATTTTATAACTAATTACTCATACAAAGTATTTATCTTTTTTTCCCCCAGTAAAGGACTGTCAAACATTCCTCATTACCAAACCTAATCAATAACAGAAAATGCAAAAAAGGAAAATCTTCCAATTTAAAATATTATCGAATGTCATTCCAAGAATTTCTTAAGCTTTAAGTTAATAAATAAGAATTGATATGGTTGGAATGAGTAAAAGCTTCATCACTATACATGTTCTTATATTAGAGCGTTTTTAGTGGGTATCTTTCATCTGTTGTATGTTTGTTGTAGTATTCTGCACTTAATTGATTTTTTCCATGGAAATGCTTTGTTTCTCTTATTTAAATATTTATCATCGTAGAAAGATCATAAACTAATAAAAAAATGTGATCCAGAAATTAATTTAGTTGAATTTATATCGCGTTTGACGTATTTTTCTCGTTTTTATTTTCTGTAACGTACTGAGAATCAGTTTCATTCAAGTGCTTTTCACAAAATTCTGAAATTAATACCTGTAATTATATTTTTTCGTCATCGCAATCATTCTGTATTGATTGTTCTGAATTAAAAATTAATTGAAAATGTTTCACCACAGATAATTATTTCATCGTCAAATATCCACACATTTAACAAAATCATTTGTGTTGAAGTATTACTTTTCAAAGCATAGTAATGTTTTTTCTATACTTACCAATTAATTAACCATTTAAATTAAAATATTGCACTAAAAAGTGAGCTTTTAACATCAATTCTAAGTTACTATTTTAACGCATATACTTTTTTATCAATCAATTGCTTAGAAATTTTACATGCATATTAACAGTTAAGAAACAAAAATGTTATTAATATTAGAAATAATACATTTATCTAAGCAAGCGATATATGTTTATTTTTATGAAGAAACATTTTTTTATTTACATTTATGTAGAATGAATAATCATACCTTTTAATTAGTATATTAAACGAAAATTCTCTGTTGTAACGCTTAGTTATGTGATTGTTTAAGCTCAGGCTACACATTTAAGTACTTCTTTCTATTTATTTTATTTTTGCGTTTAAATATTTATTTAAAAATTTCAGCATTATTAAGGGATTAAGTTTTATTTTTTTAAAGTTTTCAAAACTGCAAACTGCTCGGTTATGGGACACTTTGTATGGAAGCAGTGTTAAACAAATGATTAAAATTAGATTTTTGTTAAATCAGTCGCTGCATACAGTCACTCAAAAAAGTATTGGGACACTTGGCATGCATAATTGTAAAGCCATTTTTAAAAATATTGATCACATTAAAACAAAAACAAACTGAATTAAGAAATATTTTAACATTTGGTGACAATATATAAATTTTTTTTATTAGTATTGTATGTAGAATTATAAATTGATCTAGCTTTTCAAATATAATTCAAAGACACACTGGAGTCAAATGAATGAATGAGAAATTCAACAAATATACATCGCATCAATAGAATTTAATTTTACACCACTTTTTTATACTAGAGACATAAACGTTTTAATAGATAAGATTATTTACAGAAAAAACGGCGAGAAACGAAGATATATCGGCTGGTGTGCAAAATCTCGAAATAAGTCATTGGAAAGAGGGGAAATCAGTTCGTTGTGTAGGAAAAATCTTGAAATTAGGGAAGTCTACTGTTTTTAACATCATTGGCAGGTTCAAGAAAACAAATAGTGTTGAAAACAAGCAAAGATCAGGGCGTCCAAGGCTATTTAATGAACGTGAAGAGAGGTGGATTGGGAGACACAAGTACACATTAATCTAAGAACTAGTGCAGTAAAAATGACTTGTCAAAGTAAAAGTAGTTCGGAAAGTCAGTAAATCCTGAAACTGTCCGAAGCGTTTTTAGAAAACATAAGTATCGTCGCAGAGTACCTCAAAAAAAGCCCTGCATCAGCAAAGAAAATAGACAAGCTTGGTTGGAATTTGCTAAAATGCATGTAAGGCAGCCAATAGAATATTGGGAAAATTTAATTTTTGTTGATGAAAGAAAATATAGCATTTTTGGATCGGATGGCAAGCAAAGAGTTTGGCGGAAATCAAATTCAGCAATGCTTGCCAAAAATTTACGGTCTACTGTCAAATATGGAGGGGGTAACTAAATTGTCTGGGGCTGCATGGCAAACTATAGTGTCGGGAACTTACATTTTATTGATGGTGTAATGAATAAATATGTCTATCTTGACATTCATAAGCGACATTTAAAGCAAAGGGCGAGCAAGCTGGGAATCTCAGGACATTTTAAATTGTACCAAGATAATGACTCGAAACATACTGTAAATATATGTAAGTTATGGGTCCTCCACCACAGTCCTAGTATTATTAAGACTCCTGCACTGCGTCCAGACCTTAATCCCACTGAACATGTGTGAGGTTATTTGCAGCAAAAACTATATGAGTACCAAATTCCTAACAAGCAGGATTTAAGAAAATATTTTGTCGAAGAGTGGACCAAAATCGATAGGTCGTTTTGCAAACAATTGATCCCCCTCAGGGGGGAGGGGCTCACCTTCTTTAGGTGAGTACGGGTGTCACAATCCCGAGGTGCCCTAGTGATCTTTTCCTTTTCCCACGGGGTTTACTGTCTTTGGTAAACACGGACTTCATGAACCCGGGGTACCCTAGTGATCCTTCTCTATTTTCGACCCTCTTTCTTGTCATTCAATTCATTCTTTCTTTCTCTTCCCGTCTAGACCACAGATATTAAAACAAATGTTTGGCGCAGTATAGCCGAAATCGGCTCTTGCGCCAATAAACCCCAAAATCAATCAAGCAAGCAAGCAAACAATTGATCAAATCCATGCCAAATAGATTTCGAGAGGTTATAAAAAGCAAGGTAGCACAACAAGATATTAATTTGTAAGTTTGAATTGTTTTTCTTAATTTATTGCGAAGTGTATCAATACCTTTTTGAGCACGTTTTTTAACTCGATTTCTTTTATTTTCAATTTTAACCATAAGTGCATTAATGTATTAGTTTTGTTCAAATTATTATTATTTGAATTTTTCAAAATTTTTCCCAGCAAATAATCTGATGGAATTTTTGGTAGATTCTTAAGATGAAAATCAAGAGATTGAACAAGACTCAAGGGGCAGTAGCTCATCTTCAGAAAATACAGTATTTCCTACCCCAGGATGCAGTGCCCTAAAAAACATTCAATCGAAACCTCATTCAAAATGCACAACACGTGATGAATTTTTGAGTATAAATGAAAAGAAAAACTATTGCCTTCAATATCATCAAATTAAGTTTATAAGTAAAAAAAAAGTTTAAAAAAATTTTAATTTAATAATTTATAAAAATAAATATTTTGTGCAGTAAAATATTAGTGTTCTCTGGTTATTCAGCATTTTTAAGAGTTAAATTTGCTTTAAAAAATTCATTCGGTTTTTTGTATTATGAGAATATTTTAGACCTTTGTGGACTGACGGTACTTTAAAATACCAGTTAAATTAATTAGCTCTAACGGATTAAATTTTCCAAAGTTGAGTATTTTATTTATGTATATCCCTTAATTTTCAATGTAGCGATGGAAAAAAAAAAACATTGCTTGAAAACAATTGCAGTAAATCATAATGTGGCAGATAAAAGGTTAATAACATAGCAAGTATTATTAAATTCTACATTTTTTGAAATATTATGCAGGGTAGTGAATTGCTCAAATTGTTTCGAAGCTATCTTCACTTTTAAAAAAATACGAACGTAATGGACAGTTCTTTACTTAGAGTTTTGTGAATTGTTAAAATGCACCAGGAAAGCAAAGACAAAACAATAATTATATTACATAAAATAAGTTATCATACGCTGTGTTTTTTGTAAGATAATTTACGGTACATCATTTTTAACAAGAAAAGACTTTATCCGAAAGAAGAGCTGGGAGTACTTTTAAAAATATCTCTTCTCCTTACTCTTCTTTAATCTTTTCAAATTTTTTTAACCATTCGATAAAAATGCGTAGAATAATTTGCTTTGAAAAAGACCAAGAAAACTTTTTACAGGATTAGAATATATTTTTTCGTCAGGCGAAGGATAAAATTAATCTTGAAAAATTACGTACTTAACGCAATGTGTTATCCCTGTATATTTATTTATTGCATTTTTTTACATGCGATCGTTAAATCTGGTAGCTTGTATAAAGTTTGATTTTAAAATTAAGCTTCATTTTAAAATAAGATTTCAATATTTATATTTAGTATCAATAGGCTTACTAGTTAGATTTAAGTAAATATTATGTCAAACTATACACTACATGAGGGTTATTTAGGATGGATCTTGTAATTTAAAACTAAAGTCAAATTATAGAGAGGATTTGTAGTGTTCAATTTCTTTCTTAACTTTCACACCCCTTCACGGCCTCGCACATTGAACATACTACTTCTACCATTACTTCGAGTGGTCAGGGTAGCCTAGTGGTCATGGTCACGTACTCGTGACCGCTATGTTATGAGTTCGAGCCCCAGTGCCACTTAAAACTCGTCGTGTAGAGGAGCTGTTGCTCGTTAAATCTGTGGAGGTTCAAAATCCTCCAGTTTGGCTTGGTGTGAAAGTGAGGATAAGAAAGAGGATGCCAGCCCTCTTGTTGCTTTATATTGCGTGTTGATAAACACTTACTCACACCCATTATTCCGAGGAACCAGGTCTCGTACACGCAGCTCGGGAACTGAAAGCCGAGCAGAATAACCTGGTTATTTTGGTTCTTATTAAATAAGTTATGACTTTACAAATTAATGGAAATATTTTAGAGCAAGAAATATACGTTATTAAAATTGCTATACAAAAAATGCTATATATAAATATTGTTGACCCTAATAGCTACAAAACAGTCATAGAGAAATAAGCTGAAATATTTCTATTACAGCTTACATGAACATTTAGATACTTAGTTTTTTATGAATGTTTTTTTTCAGCATATAGTGGCCGCGCGCGATAAAGCCTAGTGTTTATGGTCACAAATTTGTGACCGGCGTGTCATGAGGGCGAGTCCCAGTATTACTGAAAACCCGTCGTGTTAAGGAATTGATGCACGTTAAATCTGTCGAGGCTTAAATGCCTCCTGTTGATGTAGTGTGGTAGTTTGGAGAAGGGATACGAGAGTTCAGGTGTCGTCCTCATTACTTGATCGAGTTCAAAATTATATGAGGGCTGTCGGAAATTTCCTTGATATTGCTTTATAGTGGAACGTTGAAAACCACTTATTAGAGGTTATTTAGAATATAGATTGCTTTAAAATAATTAATTTTGAAGTAATATCCTAATTTATCTTAAAATTGCACACAATTCGCATTAAGAGATACCAAAAAAAATTAAATCAAAGTAACTTTATACAACGCGTAGTATATTTTTCGGCTTACGTCGTTTTCACAAATGATTAAAATATTGTTTTCTTATTATTCTATCATGAATATTTATAGGTCTCAAAAGCTTTTTATTTCACAAAATCAAAAGAGAATACATTATTTTTTTTTGATGATTCAACATAAAAAAATGCTTCAAACGGTTTTAATTACTAGTATTTTTTTTGTAAGAACCTCATATCATGCTTTAATTTTTTATTAAATAATTAATGCAGGGTTACTAACCTTTGCTGGAATAAGAAAACCTTGAAATCAATAGATACAAAGTACATAAAATTCATTGGATTTTTTTTTGCACAGAATTTTGATTCAGAGCTCATTTTTATATTTTTATGAATCTTAACTGGAAATTATTCAGAATTAATATTCATACACGTTTGGTATTGTAAAAAGTAACAACAATTTTTTATTCATTTCTTTGTCACACACAGAGATTCACTTAAAACATAAATATCTTTGCAAAAACGTAAAAGTTAACAACAGTATTTTCTAAAATTATAAGTTACGATTGTAACATTCTAGACCTTCTCTCGGACCCGGCTAGAGATGTGGGAGGAAGTGAAGGACGACTCGACATAATACTTTTTAACTATTTATTCAGCACACTAATTTTCACAGACACAATTCAATTAATCAAATAAGATGAGATGTTCCCAGAAAGAACAGAGGGAATTTTGCTACGAGAGGCTCGAATTCTGAGAAGAATTCTATTAATTTGATCTATTTTTTATGGATCAATCCACTACTTAATATTTGATTTACAATGCAGCTATGTGACCAATCGTCACTTAAGTATCTTTAACAATTTAAAACCCGAAACGCGCTATCAATATAAGTAATACCTGATCGGTAGATATCTTTCCCTACCGTCAGATTCTCAATATTTCAATCCCAGACAACTCCGTCTATCAATCTATTCTCCTTTATCTTACTCACTAGCTAGAAAACCTATACAAAAATAACTGACCTAATCTGCATATCACAGTTTTCTTCTTCCAAAAGGGTTGTTGGGATTGATAGCCCAAAGATTTCCCAAGAGGGTTAGTAGAAGGACACGTATAGATCCGTCACAAGATTTAATATTAAAATACTTGTTTGGTTATAGAAGATTTTCAGATATATTTATATATGTGCAGGGTGTTACCGAATTCGCGACCAACAAATTCAGAGGGAAGATAGTAGGCAGCATGTGGATGACACATCACAAGAAATCATGGGGTTGAAACCATGTTTAGTCGGCGTTATTTTGGAAGTTGTCTCCAAGGCTAAGTAAACTATGTTACTTTTTATGAACAAAACTTGAGGAGGCTCTTTTCCGAGTTTTTGGAGGAAAGCTGATGTTTTACCCATCTTAAAACCTAAGAAAGATCCGACAGGCATCCAAAGGCTTAGACCTATTTCTTTAACCTGTATTCTAAGTAAATTATCTGAAAGAATGGTTGGTGATCGACTACAGCACTACCTGGACAGCTGCGGTCATATTTCTGAGAAACAGGCAGGTTTCAGATGGGGTTACAATACAACCGAACTAGTTATTCGCTTGACTCAACATATGAAAGACGGATTTCAAAAGAAGTAAAGCACGTTAGCTGTTTTTGTTGATTTTAAATCGGCTTTTGACAAGGTCTGAAGAAAGATGTTGCTCAAAAAGCTTTTACACAGGGATGCTTCCGGCAGTCTCTTTAAATGGGTAAGTGATTTACTCTCTCGGCGATTCTTAAATATCAAATATGGCAACTGTCACTCAGGGTATGGCCAAACTAGACAAGGCCTTCCACAGGGAGGCCCAATTCTTTTTAATATTATGATTAACGATCTTTTGAGTTTCATCGATAATGCAGTGCCAGAGATTAATTCCTTACTATGTGCTGATGATTATGTTCTCTGGTCAACTGGTTCTTATATACCTAAATTGGAAAGTACACTGAATTCTGCACTGGTGACCTTGGCAAACTGGTCCTAGGAGAATAAATTTAAGGTAGACCCTGATAAGTCAAATTTTGAACTTTTCACTCTAAGTACAAAAAGCACAACATATACCCAGTTTACAATAACAACGCTTTACTCAGGGCCGGCTGTGATACTTACCTCGGGATTTCCCTAGCTTCAAGATCAAAGTGGACTAAACAAATTGCTTAAGTGGTCGAGAATGCTACAAGTAGGCTAACTCTGTTAAAAAGAATTGCCGGTATTAAGTGGGGATCATCCCAAAGTGTTTTGACTTCTACTTTTATAACTTACATTAGACCTGTTATTGATTACGGCTCTGAGCTTCTTGTTACTGCTTTTGACAGGGCATTATCAAAGTTGGACATTGTTCAAAATAAAGCACTTAGATTTATCACTGGTGCAGCCACCTCGACCCCTATCGCCTCTATACAACTGCAGACTGAAATTTCTGGTCCATCTGAAAGACGTCAATACTCTGCCCTTTCTCTTGGTGAGCGATTATTGAGAAGGAGTATTTCTGGCCTGATTATATACCTTCCCAAACAAGACTTAAAATCAGTGCTTCTCAAATTTTCAGTATTGGTGACCCAAGTTTCAATCATAATTTTTATCGCGCCCCCTATACAACAATAATGTACTTTGACGCTAAGGCTACAATACGACTTTAATTATAAACCGTACAAATTAACAAGGTAAGTATTATATTTTGTATATGTTACTTATATGTAATATATATTTTAAATACACTACTTTTTAGTAATAGGATAATAATTATGTTATTTTTCCTTTATCTAATTTTTAAATTGTGGAACAGATTGCAAAATTATATTTAAATAAGATTTATTTCCTCCATCACCCAATTCTTAAAGTACAAATATCATTAGAAAAATAGTCTAGTCTATGTTGCTCTACCTATGATATGAAGAGCAATTGTGTTATTTTCAATAATTAAAGCGAGTAGAATTCAAAATGTTTTAACCCGGGAGCAGACATGCCCTCGATATTAATGTTAATGGGTGACTGAGTCACCCCAATCTTTTTTATTATTATTTTTATTGTGCACGAAAAAATCGTAATTCCAGTGAATAACTTAAGAGAAAGTATACTTTGGTATTTTTGGTGTTTTTTTAAAAATAATTTTGGTATATTTATTTACATTTGGTATATTTGGTGGTATTTTTTAATTATATTTTGGAGTGAAAAGGCTATTTGGTGTGTCCCAACAGCAATTCCGTAAGGACTTGCTATAAGAAAGCAAGGTATTTTGCGCCATTTAGGTGTTCGGGCAGCGTATGCATATCCCCGCATTCGTTTGGCTATTACCCTCGTCTGGCGCATCGTCCTTCAGATGACTGCTACTATCGCGATTTTCAGCTACAAAACTTGGTGTTATTTGTGACCCCATTTTCTATGGTATGGTTGGTTTTTCGTCCCCATACTGACCCTATTAATTTGCCCGTCGAAATCGGCAACAACCATGAGTATATATGTATTACTGAATAAAAAAATATTTATTTATAATACAAAAACACTGAAACACACATAGAGAATGCGAATTCAAATGCTACGAGTTTTCATGATTGAACAAATACTGCATGGTTACGAGTTAAACAGGTGACGGAGCGATGATATAGATGAGAGTCAGGTATTATGGAATAATATTTATATTTCTAAAAATAATTTTACTGGTTTTTGATAAAAAAAAAATATCTCCACACTCAAAATTATCATGCATATGTATTACAAACGATTGTGAGGAATTATCACTTGTCAAAAAAATATTTATTTTGTTGTTATACAGAAATTATTTTTAAAAAAAAAGGATAAATGAAGGGTATGATGGAATAGGTCGTTTAAACCATTGGAAAACTAATTAAGACTTCATAAAACATAAAAAAACTGCCCGAAATACTTTATTATTTAATTTTGTTGCCCAATTTATTAGCTTTATAAAAATACTAAGTTTTTTATTTTCCGTTTACTAGCACAAATTTTAGAACTGTTTTATTAAGAGTGGGCGTCATTTTTCGCATGTAGTGACTAAATTTAAAACGCATTTTACGCAAAAAGCTTTTTTTTTATCAGAAAATTTGATTTGAAGAGAAGGATTAGTAAAAAACTCATGAAGATAATTAACTGACATTCTTTATATATGTTTTGTATTATATTTAGAATTGCCTTGACTTATTTTTTTTAAAAAATCATTGCATTATTACAAAATTCACAACTTATATAAGAATAGCAAATATTTTTTTAAGAGATTTCATATCGTAAGCAAAACAAAATGTTTTTTTTCTAATAAAAATTTAAATACCTCTTATTTTAGGTCATTTAAAAATGATTGGTAATGTTATACATAAAAGCTCAAAAATTGAAAAATCGTCCATAAAGATTTTACTTAGAGCAGTAGGCATTAATGTTATCTTTTTTATACATTTTCAGCTTTTTTTGCTTACTTTAGCCTCTAAATGAACCCGGCGTGACAATATAATTGACAAAAATCGGTTAAAACATCCTAATGAATTTAAAATTCATACAGTTTTAAAGGATTTTTTTAATAAGCCTTCATAAAAAAAGTTTTTTACAAATGTTACCATCAAGTTAACACAAAACCCATACAAACTTGTGTTATATATAGTTCGACGTAATTATAAATCTAATTTCAGGTGCCAGTCAATTATTGTAGTAGGAATAACATTTTAAAATCACTCCAGATTTAAAGATTTCCTTAAAAATATATTAAATAGTTAGCTTTTGGGATATTTTGAGCGCAAGGTCTGTTTTAGATTCTAAATATACATAGTCACAAAAAATTTGTGAAGACTATGAAATCAAAGATCTTTTTTTCATAAATCGTTCCACATCCCCTTAAAAATATTGTCCCTATTCAATTTTAGAATTTTTCATATTTAATTTAAGAAACAAATTTGAAAACCACTGTAAAAATTATCATATTTCAGTTTTAAAAAATTCACGCATAATCGGACACGTTACCTTTTTTTACGAACAAACATTATGTCAACAAATATTCAAACAGAATTAAGAATACTTCAAACAATAAGACCCTTTAAGAAAAATGTAAATATTTAAAAATTAATGTAGTATTAAGTAGTTATTAACTATTTCAATGGTAAAGAAGGTAGGTTTTGTGTGTTAAGCACGACAGAAATAATTTTTTAGAAATAATCTCATTCAAAGACGAAAATTCATTAAAAATGAATCGTAGATCCTTTTATTTGGTCTTTTTTATGAAAAAAAAGTTGAAATTAGTCCTTCGTTTTAAAAACTATAAACAAGATTGATAAGTTAGTTTCCTAAGAAATTTGAAACTAATGAATCCTTAAAGTTTTATATCAAAATAAGACTTCTTGTTTAGAAAGTAACGCACACAATAAAAATATCACATTAAGAAATAATCCTTTCGTATGCTTGAATAATTCATAAGACCTAATATATCTTTCAAAAATGACTTAAAATATCCAAATCTCTCTCTCTTTTTAGTTGTCAACTTTTTCTGAATACTTTAGTACCCAATTTTCAAGGAAAATTGACAGTAATATAAGATTATTAACAAACGTTTCTTGAGATTACAGTCGGTCTTTGTGTTGATTGGAACAAAAGAAAGTACCAAATTCAAACTGCCAGAGATAATTTCTTGTTTCTTTTAACGCGTACTTGACGTTTTAACCAATTACTTATTTTGTCGAGAAAACATTGTCTTCTTGTTTCTTGGGAAATTAAAAAATGTGTTAAGTACCAGATGTTTTCATTTTTTAAAAAAAAGGATGGATAATCTTCTCTGTACATTATTTTTAACTTTTTTTATTGTTAAATTTATAGAACATCATGATTGTAAAAAAAAGGAAAAGCAGAAAAATGCGTCGAAAAAATGTCGTTTTATATAAAAAATAGTTTAAGTATTGTTTTAGAAGTAATTATGTCTTATCGGGAATTTCTGTGTTTCTCATATTAACTAATCTTCTGAAGTTTTTTTAATGATTACTTTTTTTATCAAGTAAAAAAAGCGATAAGTAAAGTTTTCAAAAAAAAAAGATGCCATCTGGGTTTTAAATTCAAAAGGCATTTTGTTCTAACAACACTTAAATTTCTGTGCTAATTTAACACTAGAACGTCGATCGGTGTCAATTTGACAAAGTAGCCAGTTCGGTTTATTCTCCTTTCCACATTTTTGCAGGGAATATGAAAATTTTTCGTGACTTTTAATTATTTTCCATGGTAAAATTACACAGTAAAGTTTTGTGGTTCTGGGTTAATTAGGAGAAATTGTACAACTAAATATACCTAGAACGTCCGCTGGTGTCGTCTCGACACCAAGGCAATTTATCATCATAAGTAGCTGTCGTTCATCCACATTAACATTAGTAAAACAAACTTCCCAAAGTACTATCGCACATTTATTTGACCTCGAATGCAGTAATATTGGGTTAATAGCGGAAACGAATATATTTTTCTGGATTTGTTGTGTCTAAGTGTTTCGTTACATAGCATTTGGTTATCTGCTTATAAAAAAAAATTCATTCGATTTTCAAACCTTGTGCAGAGCAGACATCCTGAAAAGATGGCTCATAGTAAAAGTCTAAGACCTGATGAAATTACTAATTTCTTGCGAGAGATTTCTGAGAACGAATTGGATGGTGGTGAACTGTCTTGTTCTAATTTAGATTCCGATGAAGACATAAGATTGAGTGAAAGCAACTGCGAAGAATCTGAAGAACGTGCAGATATTACATAGTATACATAAATTTCAAACTAAAAAAAGAAATTATGGCATCTATTGAACCTTAAAATTATTTCATATAAGAAAAATTAATGGTGTGGCAAATCAGGATTCTATTGTGATTTCTTAACTAAAAGAATAAAAGTTTGTAAAAAGTGATTGAATTTAAAATAATTGCATTAATATGTGCTAAAAAAGAGCTATTATGAAGAATAGTGTCTGACTATTCGAATTAACATCTATTTTTTATTTTTTGTTCTAAGCACTCACAGAAAAAAAATTATCAAATTAAAAGGTATTCGAATAAACGTTTTTAACATTTTATATCCTCTTATATAGATATTTTAAAAGAATATCTAAAAGCAAACCAGGTAAGAAAAATATTTTCTTCTTACCTTTTATTCCATTTGATGTCTAGTGGTGTGATATCTGCAAAAGTTCATCTACAAAAAAACAATTTTTGCTAGAATTTTTTCAACAGAACAGAATAAGTTAATTTCCTGCAGTTTTATCCTGTGAAATTCAACAAACATACAATTCCAAAAGAAGAAAGCAATTATTGTTGCCAGGTCCAAAAAACATTACGCTCTAAAAAAAGAAATCATACAAAAAAAGAAAAAAATAGTCAACTTTTTTCCAATGCCAAGGAACATAAATTAAAGGATGTTAAAATCGTCTGCCATTTGATTTTTCGACAGATGTTTACTGTAATTTTTATTTTTTATTGTTCGAAATTCTTTCGATTATTAATTTTATGAAATGAAATTTTCTGAATCAAAACTTAATTTCTACATTTAAAAAACTTATTGTTAACCTTAATTTCTTGAGATATTACTCAACTAATTGAAGCATTAAATAGAAACATTTCACCAATTCAGAAAACAAATCAAATTAATTTTACGATCTTTTTCACGAAATTGAAAACCCATAAATAAGATTTCCTCAAAATTAGCCACTCAATTTGATCCATCTGAATATCAGTTGTTTTTAAATCGTCTCCAGTTTATTGCTTAACAATTTAAATAACAAGCTCCAGGAAGGAAAGATTTACATATTATTACTTTTTCACGGACAGTTTGGCTACTTGGGCTGGCGAAAACTTTAATTTCACTTCATGCATATTTCATATTTAAACCGAAGTTTCTCTGTTGATTGCAAAAACTTTTAATTGGATTTCTGCAACTCTTGTGGTATACGATTTATCACTAGC
Source organism: Trichonephila clavata (assembly GCA_019973975.1). Classification (NCBI taxonomy): domain Eukaryota; kingdom Metazoa; phylum Arthropoda; class Arachnida; order Araneae; family Nephilidae; genus Trichonephila; species Trichonephila clavata. Next base: position 80,583 of record BMAO01019352.1, read on the forward strand.
AATGGATTGGCATAGGAGAAGAAATTCAATCCTCTTAAATTAGAAAAGTTTGTTTCGTTCCTGTTACCCAAAGTAAAAATTTATTAACAATTCATTTGCCTCAGGTAGTGCCCTGATTGGCGTGCAGTTCTCTTCTTAGGGTGATCAATCTTTAATTTGTTGATAAAAAAAGCGCACTCAATCATTTTTGATTAAAAAAATAACACGGTAAAAGAATAACAAATTGCTACCTGGAAATAATAAATTTTCGTTGTCTTTTTCTAAACATAACATGGTATGCGAGAGTTTATTTATTTTTTCTTAGGAGCAATGTGTTCTTTAGCGAGATAATTAAATCTAGTTAACTCTAATGATCGGTTTCACTAAAAAAAATATATGTTTTAACGATTTTAAATGTTTTAGAGTTGAAAAATAGATTTTATTTCCATCCTTAAATAACCTTTTTCTTGTTATTGAGCATTTAAAAATGCAAAATGATTTTCATAACTTTTTAATAGGATACAGAATTACTGATATATTGTGTATTATGTAGAGGAAATTTAAGTTGTAGAATTACGGTGTGCTCTTACACACTTTACGGCATTTTTTCATCATCCTTATAGTTATTGAATTTAAAATACACAATCTTATAACTCCGCCGTATTTAAAGTAGGTCTTATTGTATATTTTGAGTAGTAGTCTATTTATTTTCATACCTCATTAAAAGAATCTAAAAACCGGTTAATCGGTCTTTTTACTTCATTAAACCCGAAAACCGGATTTTGAAACTCTTTTAGATTTTTGAGCTCATTCAAACTGATTCTGTAGTCTAGGTTTGAAGAACAAGGCAGAATTTCCACTGGGTTGACATTACATTTACTAATCCAATGTGAACTGCAGCCGAAATATTTAATACAATTACAATTCTCTGTACGCCAATGAGCTAAATTCATGACGGTCGCATGATAAATGCAATCTCGTGTTTTCCTTTGAATCCGAAGTTAAGGTACCCGACTACTTGCGACAACTTTTTTTTTTTTTAAAAAATTGAGATATGGGGATTTTTTGTGTTGTTTTTAGATTTGTTTAGTACATTTTAAGAAAAATGTGCTAAAATAAAGAAGAGATAATTAAATTATTATTACTAAAATGGAAAAAAATCGGTAAAAATTCACAAAAAATAACATAAACGCGACCCTTTCTCTAGCAAGATTTTACGAACAAGTTTTCAATTTTTCAATTCTGATGTGTGTTGTTATGTTATTCACTTTTGAAATAACCTTCAGGGTAACAGCTATTTTAATTTCTACAAAGGCTAGAGCACTTTATCTTAGTTATTGTATGAAATTGCTTAAAAAAAAGGGTGTGATTATATTCACACTAGCCGTTACCCACCCGCTATGCTGTGTATTCCATGATGTTTTATAAATTCATACTGTTTATATATATATATATATATATATATATATATAAATTATTGATATATAAGTCCTAACATTAATAATTAGACTGTATTGAAAAATATAACATACCTGTAACTGTCGCCTCTTGATTAAAAAAAAAGAGCAGAACCCATCTAATTTGTATTTTCTAAAAATCTCTAAAATTGAAGTATAGAATGACGTTTGCTCTTTCGTAACCCTATAACTAAGTGGATTCCCGCAAAACCAGTTTTCGGTGGATCTCTACTCCGTAAATTGAACATGCAAGCTAAATTTCAAGTCTAAATCTAACAGGAAAAAAACGAAAGTTTTACTATCAATATCCCCGTAATCCCGTTGAGAGACGTTTTCCAAAACCATCGCTCTTAGCGGATTTCTATTCAACAAAAGAAAAATGAAAACCAAATTTCATTATTATAGTCCTTGTAGTTCGAAAAAAGGAATTTTTTTTGTCAATACGTCCCAGTAACCCCCTGGCCCCCCAGGAGTTGATTTTCATAAAATGCATTCTTAGTGGATCCCTATTCAACAAAAAGAAATATACTTAACAAATTTCAAGAATATGGGTCTAACAATTAAAAACAGGAATTTTTTCTATAACTCCTCTTGACCCCTCGCAACCCTTCTTGGGGGTCAATTTTCATTTTACTCTTTGTAGGGGAACTCTATTCCATGAAAGGAACATGCCTACCAATTTTCAAGCAGGGAGATCTAATAGTTTAAAAATGGAAATATTAATCGATTATGCCCCTTAATCTCCCGAAATTAAACTTAGTAGTTGATATTCGCGAAACCCATTTTGTAGCGGTTCTCTACTTTACAAAAGGGATCTGCTTATCAAATTTCAAGACTGTACGCCTAATAGTTTAAAAATGGGGATAATTATCTATAACGCCCCTTGAGCCCCCGCAACGCCACTTGGGGGTCTGTTTTCACAAAACCCATTTTGTAGGGGAACTGCACTCTGTGAAAGGAATCTTCTTACCAAATATGCATCCAATAAATTAAAAGTGCATACAAATTATCAATAACGCCCCTTGAGCCTCCACAACACCACCTAGAGGTCGATTTTTACAAAACACATTAAATAGGAGATATTTAATCCATGAAAGGATTCTGATTATCATATTTCAAGACTATACATCCAGTAGTTCAAAAAGGGAAATAATTATCAATAACGCACCTTAAACCCTGCAACACCACTTGGGAGTTGATTTTCACGAAACCCATTTTGTAGTGTATCTCTATCCTATGAGAGGAATCTGCTTACCAAATTTCAAGACTGTGCGTCTAATAGTTTAAAAATAGAAATAATTATTTATATCTGCTCTTAACCCCCCGCACCACCCCTTGGGGGTCAATTTTTCAAAAATCCATTTTGAAGCGGAAATTTACTCCATGAAAGAAACTTGCCTACCAATCTTCAAGCAGGTAGGTGAAGTAGTTTAAACCGGATATATTTATCTATTACGTCCCTTAATCCCCCGCAATGCCACTTAGAGATCTGTTTTCACAAAACCCATCTTATAGCTAATCTCTACTCTATGAAAGAAATCTATTTATCAAATAAAAAGACTGTGCGTCTAATCGTTTGTCGTAGCCTTTCGCTACCCCTATGATTATTAACTCCCCTTCGCATATTATCTAAATCTAAATATGTTGGATCCATAATTAATTACAACTAAATTAATAAATCAATCTTATTTATTTATCTTTCTTAATTGAGAAATACACAAATATTATTCAGACTATAAGAACAACAAATTGCAGTGGAGTGCGAGGAGAATCTGATTATGAACGACGGAATACTAACTGAAACCACGGAGAATAACGTATACAATCAAACTACGCATTTATATCTAATTTATGAAAATAACTGACCTGATACCTTTTTCTTAAGGCAGGTTTCTCTAATTCTGGATTGCTTTAAGGAGCGGCTTCAATCTTAGATATCTTTCAGTTCCGTCCCGAACCGAATTAATGAACACTTTTCAATCGTCTTCTCCCGACGAATATATTTCCACTAGATAAACTAATCTCTCAGAATCACCTTCTTAATCAACCTCGTAATCATCCTCTCTCTCTTCATTTCATTTCTCTCTTTTATATCTTTTTCGAACTCGCTAAACCCGAAACTATCTTGTTTGCATAAGTCACACTTTTGGCTCTCGGAAGATTGGTTGATATAAATAAAATATTTAAAGATTTGAGAGAAGGTTAGTGAAACGCGTAAGCACCCGTCACAAGTTTAAAAATTGAATTAATTATCTATAACGCCCCTTAAGTCCCGCAACGCCACTTAAGGCCAATTTTCATGAAACCCATTTTGTAGCGGATTTCTACCCTATGAGAGAAATCTGCTTACTATGTTAATAGCTTAAAAATCGGAATTTAGAACGCCCCTTAACTCCCCACCCCTCCGCAACACCCCTTGGGGTCAATTTTTCAAAAATCCATTTTGAAGCGGAAATTTACTCCATGAAAGAAACTTGCCTACCAATCTTCAAGCAGGTAGGTGAAGTAGTTTAAAAACGGATATATTTATCTATTACGCCCCTTAATCCCCCGCAACGCCACTTTGAGGTGTGTTTTCACAAAACCCGTTTTGTATAACTGACCATTATTCAACGTAAGTAATCTATTTATATCTATTTATCAAATTTAAAGACAGTGCGTCAAATAGTTTAAAAATGGAGATAATCATCTATAGCGCCCCCTAAGCCCCTGCAACGCCACTTGGAGGTCGATTTTCACCAAACTAATTTTGTAGCGGATCTCTACTCTGTGAAAGGAATCTGTTTACCTAATTTCAAGATTGTACATTGAGTAGTTTAAACATGGAAACAATTATTTATAACGCCCCTTAACCCCCCGTAACGCTCCTTACATTTCGAATTTCGGAAAATCTGTTCTTAGAGTATGTCTTCTTTATGAAAGGAACATGTCTACCAAATTTGAAGTCTGTAGCTTGAATAGTTCCAGAGATATCGTGATTAGTCAGTGAGTCGCTTTTCTCCTTTATATATATATAGATAAGGGACCGTAAATTTTGTAATAAAATAGTGATTGATAAATCTGAAAGTTAAAAAACTTTTACTATTATACAGAGTACACACAAAAAATTTCAGTTAATTATTTTCAAAACGTTTTTAGTAATCACTGTCCCCGTTTTAGCATTTAAGAAGAAAAAAACATTTCGAGTGAAACGCGTTTTAAAGTATATCTTGTTTAAAGTAATGGCATCTGCTTTTATTAAAACACTTGCAGTTTGTTCGTAAAATAATAAACTTGGCATTTTTATAAAGTTAATAAAATGATCTATAAAGTGAAATCATAAAAAAAAAAATAAAAAATAAAAAAAACTTGTCAGTTTTTTGCAAAATTTACAATTTTAGGGTAGTTGGATACCCTAACAGATATATACTTGTTGTTCTGCTTGGAAAATCCAGATATAAATCTACAGATTTCATAAAAGATTTCTAAGTACTAAAATTATTCCAAATAAAATACATATAATATTTATTAAACGGTTATATATATATTTTAAACCAAAATCCATTTTCCTTACGTATGAGAGTTGTTATTGTTGTAATTACGTAATTTTAAAAAAAAAAATTCTGTTATCAGCAAATTTGGCAACATTGAGACTGATTGAATTAATTGGCTAGAAACACGTGATTACCTTTATCATCTAACTATGACGTCACAGGAATTTAGCCCATTTGAGGACTTAGAGGCTATGCATGTTTGATGTGCGTCAGTCTCCTATATCCCATGTGCCTGTCATAAATTGGATTTAAGCGACTTGAATCGTTAACTCTCGGCTGTTAATTTGTATATCTATTGATAGGGTTAACTTGTTTTAAATTTTACGATTCAATTTATAATATGTATATGGTGTATTCTTTAATGAATTCTTCAGAAATTAGAGAAGCATTAAAAGTAAATCAAACTATATGCATTATAGCACGTGTCTTTCAATCTTTGTATTTATACTAATCGTCTTAAAACAAATTTTGTAATATTTTTTACAGTAATATCTACATTTCTGGCAATTAAAATGGTGCGAAGAAAAATAATCAAAAATGATTCACAAGTTTTTTATAGATTCGTGTGATGATCCGTTTGAAAACCACTTTTTGGATCCTTCTCCTAAAATTATGTCTTGCAGTTTGAATAGGATAAATTCAGTGCTGTTTACTATATGTTTTGTCAGATTTGTTAATAACTGGTTTGATAGTCTATTTCCAAAAGAAAAAAAGCCAAACTTACTCTATAGGATTCTTGCTGCTGTAAGTATCGATTTCGTTACATTTTTTTTACTACATTTATAATTTTTATATTTTTAATTGTATCGGACTCTGTAATGGATAAGGTGTTAAAGTGTAGTTTACGGTGCCCCTCTCACTGCTGGTGAAGTTGTCAATATTTTTGGCGATCAGTGTCAGTGGTCGCCAAAATATCAATATGGATCGACTGTCTTTCGCAAATAACAAAATAGCAAATTCCAAATAAAGTATGCCAATGTAATATACAAATTTCAGTATAAAAAAAAATGGAAATACTGGGTTATAAAAAATAAATTTTAGATTAAGAAGTTTAAAAGAAGAAAATAAAGAAAATTTTTTAAAAGGACTTTAGATAGAATTGTTTTTTCGAAGATGGATAAATCCTTTGGATTGCTTCAAAAGAAAAACTGCTTGTTCGTATTACTGATTGTGTGCATTTTTCAACACATGAACTCTGTAAAATAAAAACCGAACTGATTCTCACTGCGGACTCCATGTTGTGATTTTTTTAATGGAGCTCTACACCCCCTTATTGAAGCAAGTGGGAGCCTCAGAGTTTTGGGAAACACACACATTTCCATACCTACTTTCTGTAAAAACTCATCAATTTAAGATATTTTTCTTTCAGACATTAATTCGAACGAAATGAAATCACAGGTAGTTTTTAACAATCACACATTCATTATAATTTTAATATCTGAAGCATACTCATTCTTCTTTTTCAAATCAGCTGTTCTTATAGACCGATCTTCTAATGCGATACACATTCATTCCTTTCTTGTAGCATTCCCATATATATACGAGGGTCACTCTGAAATTTTTGAGATACTCCTAGGTTTTTTAAGTTATATTTAGGAAATTTTAGGAGTGTTCACAAAGTAGTCTCCTCCAGCATCAATTCACTTTTATAGACGGATTTCCCATAGATTAAATGACTCAAACCCTTTATTTCTTGGAATTGATGAAAAAATGTTTTTACAGCCACAACAATCTCTTCTTCTGAATGAAAAAGACCACGTAAGTTTTCTTTCTTAGATTAAAAAAAAAACCAAAAGTAACATATAGCTATATCCGAAGAATAAGGGGGAACATTCTATCACTTTAATGCGTTTTTGTTTAAGAAACTCAACTGTTAATCCGGCTGCATGGGAAGATGCATTGCCACGGTGAAGCATTAGTCCTCTAATATTTACTTCTTGGAGAATTTATGGAAGACCTTTAGTGGTATACCAGTTTGCTGTTATTGTCTTCTGTCCTTCCAACTTGATGGCTTTGACCAATTCCGTACTTCTGAAGAATACTGCATACATTACTTTTTCCATTTCTCATTGTCTTTTCACTATTCTCGGCATGGGATCATCTTCATAGATCCGTACTTTGTTTCTTGAAATGTTGGAACGTCAGAAAAACAGTATGTACGTTTCCTTACCCGTTACAGTTTTAGAAATGATGCAGTGGGCACAATCATCTTGCAATTTAAGGATTTCTTTACTGATTCTGACAAGCTCCTCTCTCTTTTTGGTGCTTGGTTAGATTATAGGGAACTCAACGGCAAACTACTTTTTTCATATGTAAATTCTTCAGGAATAATTTTGTGTATGACTGATGATCCAATGTTAAGTTTCTTCTGTATCATTTGGCAGGTACAGCGATTATCATCCTTTAACATTTTTCGTATGGTAGACACGTTTTTCAGGATTACCGCCGACAGCGGTCTTCCTGTGTGTTCTTCATCCTGAAGAGAATTGCGACCTCTGTAAAATTCTTTAAATCATCTGAATACAGTAGCAAGACATGCATATCCATCACCAAATGCTAATTGCCACCGCTGAACGCATTCGTCTTGGTTTAATCTCGCTTTAAAATCATAGAAAATCATAGCATGATAATGTTCTCGCGTGAACTCCATTTTCTCTTCCGTCTAAAATTTATTCTACGCAAAAAAACTTGAAGTAAGTCAGTAAAAAATAGTCTTCTGTGTTAAAATACTTTGCATTTTCAAATAAAACCTTTATTTTTTTGTTACTTCTCGTCTGCGCGCATCTCAAAAATTTCTGAGTCACGCTCATATATCTGCCACAGGTGTTTATGCCTCTGGTCTATGCCGGCGTGATAATGTTCTGTTACAGGTAGTGCTGTGGAGTGCACCGATATTTGCTCCTGATGAAGGTTGCGTTAAACGAGAGCTGGCAAAATGCTGGGGCGCAGGTGCTGGTTGGAATTGTAGAGACTGTTGCAGTTATCTCATGTCTCTGCTTTGGTGTCGCTCTTCTTTCGGGATTTCAGAGTCTCTTTAAAGGTGGAATACGTCCCGCCCACGAAAGTGACACGTGTTGTATAGTCATTTCTGTTTGGATGTATTCGGTGAAACCATTCTTCCATTGGTCCAAAGTCCCCCTTCGCGCGGTGTATTTTGAAACCGGTGGTTTGGCGTGGGAACCACGCTGGCCCTTACTGTCGGCTAGATCAAGGAAGGTCAGAAGTTGACTTCCCTTAGGACATCAGCGCCGGGGTGTCCACCCTGGGATACTTTCCCACGAGAAACTGCTTGACCGTCGAGACGTCACTCGTTCCCGACGGGAAATGGGTCTTTGATGAACACCGTCGCATATCCATCAATCGATTTCTTTTTTCAACTCTAAAAGCTTAAAATCGAACAGTTGACACTTGCAGAGATCAAATCTGTAACCATATACCACTGTATCATAACCAGTTTTTCCTATTGTTCCACCTCTTTAAAAAAACGAAAATTGTACTTGTCAAACATATTGCTCAAGAAAATTATCCGAAATTAAATGAAATAATCTCCCAATGAACTGCTCAACCAAACTTTCATCTGAATTCTAAATTTTTTCCCCAACAAGAGTATTAAAATGTGTATGTTTATTCTAAACAATCTACAATCTTTAAAAAAATTCTGTCAATTTTTTAAATAACGAATAGCGTTTAGCAGAAAGAACACGCATTCCTTTCGGAACAAATCCAACTAACCTTGTATGAGAGTTTCCTAAATAAAGAGTGTACCAGAAGGAAATCATTATGACACCATAAAATCTAAAAGCATTTCGCCAAATTCAAGAAATACCTTAAGCTATACCATGATGATTATGAACACATGTTAATATGAACATAAATCTTGTTCAGGGAATTCGTTAGGACAGGGGGGGGGTGAAACTCGCGGCCCACAATGAACATTTTTGCGTACTGGGGTCGGCACAAAACCGTATATCAAAAAAAAAAAAATTCCACCGAAATAGGAAAGTTAGTAGCAGAGAAGAGTTGACAAGTGCCAGAACGTAAAACTCAGTTTTTTTTTGTTCTTTTATATATGTTTATTATAATGTGTTACATTCAAAATAAACTTATGTTTTTATGAATATGAATATTTTTTGCTGCCCGCCTAAAGTTAAACCAAACCTTGTTTGTTTGGCCCAAGTTGGCATTTGAGCTTGACAACCTTGATTTAGCATATAAACATACAACTGAGTACATTATATCATTTAATTGTAATGACAAAAAATAACTACAAGGTTTTAAATACTAATTTAAATTTTAATAATTAATATAACTTTTTTTTAATTCGGAACACTTTTTTTGGTATAGGAGCCAAACGATTGTAAGAAACAAACACGACATATTTACAAAATATTCGTTTCACGAGTTGGCATTGTTGCAATAGTACTTATTGATAAATATTAGCAATTTTTTTGTTTGATTTGAAACTCGTTTGAAATGAAACGGTAGATCAGTAAGAATATTTGGAATTCGAAGTATGATAACACTTTCCCTTTTCATGACATCTGTTAAAATATTGGCACAAAGTACACTGGTGTCCAAAAGTTAAGCATAATTGATAATTATGTGAATAAAGAAGGAACTTTAAATCAGAATGGCGGGGAACGTGATATGCGAGTGTAAAATGGTTATAAAATAAGGAAGCAAATCAAAAGAATGAAAATAATTAATTTTATTTTCCAAAGTAGCAGTTTGAAAGGAAACTGAGCATAGCAAGGATTCCCACTTAAAGAAAAAATGAAAGAAAACATTAAATAAAATACTGATGCTGCAGTTTAATAAGGCGTATGGTCACCTCTGACAGCCAGGCACGCTGCACAGCGATTTACCATACTTGCCATGAGATAATGAATGAGTTGTGGGCTCAAACGGTTCCAAGCTTCTTGGAGAGCACTCTTCAGTTCTGTAACGGAGCTTGGTGGGTGCGAAAGGGCTGCAATTAGTCTCCTGAGAATATCCAATACATGCTCGATAGGATTTAAATCAGGGGAGTTCGCAGGTCACGACATGCACTGGATGTTTTCCGCTTCAAAGAAGTCATCAATCAGCACCACTCAGTGACATGACGCATTATCATCCATGAATATGAAGTCAGGACCGACAGCACCTTGGAACAAGCAAACATAAGGCTCGAGAATTTCGTCTCTGTATCTTTGAGCAGTCACAGACCCCGTGTCAAAGAAATGGAGGTCTGCGCAGCCGTCCGTCCATCATGATGCCTGCCCATACCATTACTCCCCTTGAGAGAAAATGATGTCTTTCCGTTATGTTTCTTGGTTCAAAATGTTATGTAATTAACGTTATGTAACTTGGTCCATATCGTTACCCGCCGAGAATCACTACTCAGACTAAACCGGGACTCGTCACTGAACATCACATTGGCCCACTCTCCCACACTCCAACGTTGATGTTTCAAACTCCAGTTCAAACGGGAGCGTTTATGCGCAGACGTGAAAGGAATGCAAACTGCTGGTCTTCTGGAATACAGGTCAGCATGATTGAGTCTCCTTTAAACAGTTTGTCTCGTCTCAAAATTCGTATTCCTGTAGTGACTGTGAGCGCCGAACCCAGTGCTCTGGTATTACTGCCCCTCTGACATCGCGCACTTATTACGAGATATCGGTTTTGGCGAGAGGTTGTGACTCTTGGTCGACCTGATACTGGTTGTCGGGTAACATCTCCCGTTCTTTGAAACCTCTGCCACAGTCTTGAGATCACAGACTGGTCCCCATTCAGAATTCGAGACGTTTCGGTTTGTGATCGTGAGGATTCCAGCATTCCAACGATTCTTCCTTTCGTAAACATGTCCAATTGGCGTCTTTGTGCCATTATTCACCTTGTTTGATGGTTAACAACGAAACTTGTCTGAACTGCCTATGCTGCTTGAATCGGTTTCTCCACGTTCCGATATGCGCCGGTGTTTCGCGCAGGACGTAGTCGACTGAAAAGTTTGGAATAAAACCAATGTTTCTTCTTCACCCAATTAATATCCGCAAGAAATTTGGAATAATTTTACGAATATTTACTCCATTTTTTTCGCATTTTACGATTTATGCTTACCTTTGGACACCAGTGTATATTCTGCATCAATTTTGTGATCGGAAGCCTCGTTCCATTACATAATCGAGTGGCATCAGGATTCTGCATAAGCATAAATCGTATATCTAGTTTCAATTGAAGTTTATGTGAGGGTACACCCGAATGTTTAAGTGAATTTAAGAATTCCGTGGGATATGAATTACTTTGTTCTTTATTTATGATTGTATTCTTTGATAAATATTTCTTCATACCCCCTCCCCCGCACGCCAATTTAGTTTTCAATGTTGATTTTATGGACAATGTCGTTGTTAGGCGCCAATATTGATCTTGCGCGCAACCATTGATCCCAATTTAAATTTTGTTGCAAGCCCTGGTAAATTTGAGCAATAACATTTACATCATTTTCTTCTAAATTACATAATTCTCTGGAAGTAAAATATAACCTCCAGCATTTGCGTTCAAACACCCATAACCGATTTTCAATTGCGTCTCTGCATAATGTTCCGAATCTACGTCATTATGAGGATGCTCTCTCATATTCGTTTTCAGACTGAATTTTTCAACTTTTGCCCATAAGCTTGATGATTTAATAGAGACTGATTTCATCTGCCGTTGTACCCCCGCTGGATTACAGGGAGAGTTTTCAAAATTCACCAGCCAATATGTAATAAATCTACCGTTCCTCCTATAATATCTGCACTGTCTCGTAAATACTGAAGAGTCCGATTTAACGCTTCTATAGCTTTCTTGTGAGACATCGTACTTTCATCCCACACTAAAAGCTTACATTGTATAAGCATCCTGCCTTGAGAGCTATTTTTTCTGAAATTTTAGATGAGTGAATCTTCAAATGGAAGATTAAGCGATAATTTTAAAACGGAATGTGCAGTATGACCGTTGGTCAGTAAAGTTACGGCTATACCAGAAGAAGCTATAGCAACTGCTATCTTCTGTGCTTTTCTGACGGACATTAATAATAAGTTAAGCAAAAACGTTTTTCTGGTTTCTCCTGGGACGTTGAGGAGAAAGGAGTAAAAGACTGCCGTATTCTATTTTATGTAACACTTGATGGAAAAAAATGACTTTGTTCTGGAGTTAATTGAGGGATTAATAATGTTACTTGATATTGCAATGCTATAAAATCGTAGTCATTATCGAAGACATTTCCGCCGACTTGTCAAGGAATGAACATTCCCAAATCATGTAGCTTCCTCCCAACCATTGCGAAAACCTTATTTTCAATTATTATTAGCGTTTTTTTTGTAGATCTGTTCATTGAAAGGCATTTCTGCTTGTACTTTCTGCAGTCGTCACAAAATATTTCCCGCCATCTACTCTTTGCACTTATTCCAAAGGGTTTGAGGATTAAAAAGACCACTACTTAAAGTTCCCTAATTTTATTCGGTGATTGACATTGTATGGCTTCCTCCATAGTTATATCTAGTATATATCTTCAGAGTAATACCTCCATTACCTAAGTTCAGTGAAAGTGAAAACATTTGTGCAAAATAGGGCCTTAAAAAAATTCAAATTATTAAATATTCGATAAACCAAAACTTTTTATGAAACTGTCATTTGATGTTACCGTAGAGCTTCAATATCACGCAATTTGCTAAAACTTTATGTCGTTTCTCTCTTTAAAAAGTGGTAGAAAATTTGCATTAAAATTTCTGGGATTGTCGGAATAGAGAATTTCTTAGCCAACTTGGCGATATTTCTCAAAGTTTGAGTTTAACATTTAATAAACGCAACAGACGTTTGACATTTAATAAAAAAAAAAACATTTAATATATTGCTTTTTTTAAACATGTTAAATTACACTATGTTTCATTTTATTTGTTACAAATGTGAGAACATTTTTAATAAATTTCCGGCATTGACAAAATGCATAATCTTGAGTCAACTTGTTGGGAAGTAAGCAACGCCCCAGGTTTTACTCGTGTAGTTCCCGTTCTCGTAGGAATACGGGGATAAAATATACCTTATGTTACTCGCTGATAATGTAACTTTCCATTGGTGAAAGAATTTTTAAAATCAGTCCATCTGTTTCAGGGTTTAGCCGAGACAGTTTAAAAATTGATTTTTTTCTCAGTACCGTATATATTTTTAAATGCATTATGTAAGAAGCTGTTAATTTGAAATTCTAAACAGACACTTCAATTTTATTTTTTTGTATAGATTTATTTGCATTGAGATTTTATTTTCAATCAAAGACAATGAAGAATCTGTGTGTGTGTGCGTGTGGGGGGGTATGTGTGTGCGTGCGTGTGTGTGTATCGGTATCTTCAATGTCTTTTCTCATGATTCAGAAGAGGAAAATTATTAAATTATTAGTAATATTACCTTGTGTTTCTATGTGTTTCTTTCATAAAATAGCAACTAAATAGGAAAAAGAGTTCTTTATGTTGGAATATTCTCAATGGGCATATTATTCGACTTAAAATAAAAGGATAAAACTTTTTGCAAAGAACTAGGTATAATTGATGGAGTGTTTCACACCTCTTCTTAACTATTTTTACTGCCACCTAATCCATCATTGTTTCAGTCTTTCTATTTAACTGTTTCTTGTAGTTACTTATATATTTTATTTATAGTTAAGAAGTTTTCTTGTTAAAATGTTGAGTGTAGTTCATTGTTTCTAACATGTCATCCTAACGTGTCAACTATTTAGAACTATTGCGACGTCCATTTAATTAAATTTATTTGTTACAAAACTTTCTTTCTTGAAAAGCAGACATTCTCATAGTTTTTTGAATTCAGTTATATGTTTTCCTAGATTTTGAATTTAATATGATGCACAAAATACTTAATGCATAATAAATATGAAATAATCTGAAATTAAAAGAATATTAGTATAGTTTCAAAATAATTTAATTATAGTTTTATAATTCATCTTTATCCTAAATTATTAATATTATATTATTATTAATAGCTGCTCTAAATATCATTTTAAGGTGCTGTTCATGTCTATTATTGTTACGTCCATATTAGCGTCACCGTGAGAAAATTAGCGCCACTTGAATCGTATTTTGATATCAAAACTACAAATATTCTAATGTGATTTATATGAAAAAATAACAATCAGTCAGATTTAGGTGGAAATGGCGCGATTCGCGTGGTGCCAAATTGACTGCGGTGACGCTAATACTTAAGTATCGTTATAAACACACACGCGCACGCGCGCACACACACATATATATATATATATACTAGCTGACCCGGTCACGCGTTGCTGTGGCTTTGTTTTAATACGTTAGTTCAATATTATCCTAAGCTATTCAGTGCAGTCAAATTAATCTTCGTTTAGAATTTTGATGGGTTAAAATAAAGTATAAAACAACAAATTATTTTAATTTTGCATTTCATTCATCTCCTATTTGAGTGTAGTATAATGCCTGAATTACTAACGAAGTCGTTAAGTAACAACATATGAAGATTTAATTTTATAAATGTGGTAAATAATGTTGGTTTTTGCAATTTTTAAAATTATTTTTATCATTTTAAAGTATAACAACAAATAATTTTACAGAACTAATTGCTAAGCGGTGCACAATATTTTTCGGTAACCCGTATTTTTGCTAACTCAAATACATTCAACGGTTTCCGCACACGTGAGCATGTAACATCTAGTTGCCCATTCGAAAAACATGGATTTTCTAAGTCCAAGTATCAAATGAATATTTTTTGGGTTTCAGATTCATTTATGGTCCTCGTGACAGCCAAAATAATCGGGAATTCAAGCCTTTTGAATGGTATTAGAGTTTCTGACGGTATCAGTGGAATACGTGGCAACAGATTCCGTAGTAGCAGAACCAAATTTTCGCTTAAACTTTACAGTCAAAATGTTTGCTTCAAGAAGTGCCCGTTATAATTCTTTTGATGATCAAACGTGCACCGCTGCATTATCTAGGTGAATTTAAGTTACGCAGATAATAACCAGGGAACCAACCGAAGATTATGTGGTGACATTCCTGATACATCTAGAGAATTCAAAATCTCGGTTGGAAAATTTACGGTTTTGTTTTCTTCAACAATAGTGTCGATTGGTTTAAAAGGCGTTGGATCAACTGGCAACAACCCTGTGTCTGGAAATTTATTTCTTCACAATATCAACATTTTTTCTGATTAAGTAACAGGATTACAGAGGCAATAATTATCTAGATAATTATACAGTATATCCGGAAAGACACTCTCAATCAGTTCTTTTTTCCTAAAGAACATTACAGAAATCGTCTGGTTATTTCATGCGTTATGTATTGGGATGGAGTTCTTCTTCACCGTTTCCAATATTCAGTAGTTGGTTAGGAAATATTTGCTCAGATTGATCATGTTGCAAATGTACTCGCGTGTTCATGGTCAGTCGAAGTGTTTCCACGTTTCGCCATAAAAACGATTGTTTTAGACAGGCGTTAATCTCGTGAGCAAAAGTAGAGCCTGTAATGGCTGTTAATGTCTGTCGGAAATCACCAGACAGTAATACAACAGCAAATACATCGAATATTCTCTCGTTGCCATTTAAATCTTGCAATGCTCTATGAAATTCTTTGAGTGAATGTTTATGGGTCATGGTACACTTATCCCTGATCGTGACTGAATTCATTTGCAATACTGTAACCAATCCACTCTTTTTTTCAATGGAACACATTACGTCTTGTATTTTATGAATGTTCAATGGCAGCTACAACAATGCCCGAAGATGCCATTTCCTATTGCAATCATATTTTCGCACGACTGCGCCTGAAAGTTTAGTTGCTATAGGGAATAAAAATCCGGATGTGGAACTCGAACGCAAAGCCATTTGACCTCATTCCAGCAATATTCAGAAAATTTACGGAAGCTTTTGAAATCCGTATCCATATTCTTGTTGTGAACCCGAGAAGTACTCGGGCTTCTTTCGACGCACCTGCTCCTTTAAGTTCAGTCTCTGAAGGGAGACATTACGGTCAGCCGTCATTATCCGGCAAAGTTACGGGAGTTTCTAAAATTCGATTTCAGATTATTCTTGTTTCCCATCCAGAAAAACACCAGGAATGCATTTCTCTCTCCTCAAGAATTTTAAAGCAAGTCCCTTCCACTGTTCGTGCAAAATACTTTCGTCTGGCATTATTTGAAGTAGATATGAGATTGTCTTGAATTGGATTGAGAATATTCGGATCGGCAGTTCCGAAATACAATCAAGACCCATTTTGTGCTTCTCTACATCGGCAAGTTAGGCTGGTACTGCTGTCCGAGAATATTCCAATCCTCCGGCAAATATACAGGAATTTCTTCATTTCGATTTCAGACTCGCTTAAACCATCTCAAATTACTCCAGGAATACACTTTTTCCGCGCCAAGACTTTAAGGGTGAGCTCCTGCCCGGTATGTGTAAAAGACGATCATCCTGAATTATCCGGCAAAGTTACAGTTATTTCTCAGATTGGATATCAGATTTGGATTATTCATTTTGAAGTACGCCAGGGTCCAAGTTTTCACGATTCAAGGCTTTTAATGTAAGCCCCTGTTATGGTGTGTCTAAAATACGGTCAGCCGGCTTTATCCGGAAAAGTTACTGTCAATTTTAAAAACTGACTCGAAAATCGGATTCCGCACCCTGAAATACGCCAGGCACTTAATTTTCGTGCATTTTGGTTTGCAATATCTGCTTCCACAGACACATGAGCAATGCCACATTATTCCCTTACGGGAATCTGGCAACGTGTTTTCCGGATTCTTCACATTTCCGGAAATAAAAAAAATATGGCACGATTAATTGAAATAAAAACAATCCTATGTTTTAAGTTGGACGAAATGACACACTGTATACAAAATTATATTATGATCGGTTGAGTAGTTTTGGAGTCCATCGCGGACAAACACTGTGATACGTATATTTTATATATAAAGATATATATATATAACGGAACTTAAGAATTAGAACGTCCCCCAAAGCATAATACCGCCACCACCGGTCTGTGTATGACCTACTGTACATTCAGAAAGCAACGGTTCGCCTGAAAGACGGCGTATCCTGACATGGCCATCGGCGTGATGAATGACCAAAGCATGATTCATCTGACCAGGCAACTCTCTCCCACTGATCCATGGACCAGTCGCAATGTTCCCGAGCCCGGCGCAGTTGGAGATCACGCTTGGTCAGCAAAGGCACACGAGTGGGACGTTTGCTGCATAGCCCCATATCCAAGTGTCCGCTGAACAGTGTGCTCCAATACTATTCTACTTGGCCCTGCATTGTATTGGGCTGTCAGCTGAGCCACTGTCTGGCTCCGGTTTTGCTTCACCATGCGAGACAGTCTCCGACGACCTTTTTCTTTGATAGCGTGTGGACGTTTCCAGCACCATGTCGTCTACTGCTGGTTTCACCGTCATTCATTTGCTTTGAATAAGTACTAACAACTGTAGATCGCGAACAACCCACGAGTCGTGCAGTTTCGGAAATACTTGTTCCTAGCCTGCGAGCCATTACAATCTGCCCTCTATCAAAGTCGCTTAGATTCGCAGCCTTCCCCATCACACACAGAAGTAAGTGAAAGAATGATTCTTCAGATTCTCTAGCAGCAGTTAAATACCACTACCACCTGATCACGTGCCTCGTCATCCAGGCGAGTTCATTGCAAAATGTAGGGGTGGTCATAATGTTTTGGCTGTTGAGTATATATATAAACTAGCAGTTACCCTCATGCTTCGCTGGGTATTTCATGATGTTTTATAAATATATACTGTTTATATATATAAAATATTGTTATCTAAGTCCTAGCATTAAGAATTTTTTGTATTGTAAAATATATTTACACCTGTAACTCTCACCTCTTGATAAAAAAAGGACAGAACTACTAATTTGTATTATCTAATAATCTCTAAAATTGAGTATAGTATGATGTTTGCACTTTCCTAACCCTATAACCAAGTGGATTTCCGCGAAACCAATTTTAGGTCGATCTCTACTCCATAAAATAAACATGAAAGCCAAATTTCGAATCTAAATCTAATAGAGCAAAAACAAAATTTTTATTATCAATACCCCCCCCCCACCACCCCCGTAATTCCGTTGAGAGTCGTTCTCCCAAAAACCGTTCTTAGCGGATTTCAATTCAACAGAAGAAAAATGTGAACCAACTTCCATTATTATAGTCCTTGTAGATCGAAAAAATAATTTTTTTTGTCAACACACCCCAGTAACACCCGGTTACCCCAGAACTTGATTCCTGCCAAATGCATTCTTAGTGGATCCCTATTCAACAAAAGAAACATGCTTAACATATTTCAAGTACACATGTCTAACAATTCTAACGCAGGATTTTTTTCCTACAACTCCACTTGACCTCTTGCAACCCTCCTTTGGGGTTGATTTTTGTTTTATTCTTTGTTTGAAGAACTCTATTCCATGAAAGGATCATGCCTAACAATTTTTAAGCAGGTAGATCTAATAGTTTAAAAACGGAAATATTTATCGATCACTCTTACGCAACGACACTTGGGAGTCATTACCCGCAACGACACTTGGGAGTCTGTTTTCACAAAACCCATTTTGCAGGTGAATTGTACTCTATGAAAGGAATCTGTTTACCAAATTTGAAGACTATGCGTCTAATAAATTAAAAATGGAAAAAAGTATCTATAACGCCCCTTGAGCCCCCGCAATGACATCTTAGGTACTTTTCTGTTTCGCCGGTGCAGGCGATAAAGTCACCAAAAATTATACAACCGGCGCCAAACGAAATATTCCCTCAGATGAACTTTTACCAGAAAATTTACAAAGCATGTCGCGATCTTTTCTTATCAGTAACGTCTTTTGCATAAACATCAAAAATGAATAAAAACCAATGAGAGACTAACAATTATTAACTTTCTTTTATATGTACATTGTGTGTTGTTGCCAATAAAGCCTGCTTGGCAAGATTTGCACCGGTGAAACGGAAAAGTTCCATTTTCATTCATTTTTAAAAAATAAAATATTTAATAGTGCTAATAAGAAAAAGTTTATGTTTTTAGTTTTAATATTTTGAAAATTCACAAAGACTGATCGATAAATACAAAGTACATTTCATCGATGTATGGTTTCTCGAATCAATATCACATCGATTCAAAGTAAATGAATTTTATGAAAAAGAAACAACAGAAAACACGCACTCACAAAATTTCATATCACCGATGACATTAATCTAAATCATTCATACATCCAAATTAAATAAGAAAGCTTAAGGCTGAAAAATAGTCTTCATCAAGAGAAGCATCTTCATGTTTATAAAGGATTAATAACCAATTCTTTAGTTTTGTAGCTAAAGCATACAAAATTTATTGTTAAGCAAGTTTTAAATATGAATGCCAATACGTGTTGTGGAAGTCAATACCTTCAAGAAGCATTAACGAGTTTTAAAATAAACCTCTAATGTATACTTGTCAAATTTTAATCGAATACCGTACATCAATCGTTAAGAATATGGTAACAAAATAATGTAGAAATTTCAGTATTCCACACACAATGAAATCCAATATTTCTTGTTATAAAAACAAGAGGAAAAGTTAGTTCGGCATTTTTAGAAAGTTTCGATAGATTTGAAATATCTCTGGATATTTTGTAACATTATAGATTTTTGTTATTTATTAGAGATGCCAAAAATGAATTAATTGATTTTGTAAATAAGAGAAAGATTATACGTAATTAATTTGGAATATAAATTGTACAGACAATGTATAAAGTGCTTACCTTGGTATTTAAATTAATTTTTTTTAATGAGATTATTAAATATTCTAATGATGGAACTTCTAATGCAAGAATCCATCCTAAAATTAAGAACGCGGAAAAAGAAAAACAGAATTTAATATATTAAAACTAACTCCAGATATGTTTTACTTAACATTAAATTGAAAAAAATTTAAAATAACAATTAAATAAAAGAAGTTTGTATTTTGAACAGGAGCCACACGGTTTCAGGTCAAGGAAAAATTGCCTAACACTCGAAAGATGAGGAATCTAAGATGTAAGAACAACGTTGCGATGAAATTGCCAAGTATCATATAATTCCTCTTTAAGCGTCATTGATTATTTCGAAATAATTACAGAAATAATTAAGAAAATTTTTTAAATTTAAGTTCATTCTTGTCAACTTCTGTTCCAACATTGCTGGAGAAACTCAAGACAATTACTACAACCAAACACTCTTCCGTGTTAAAAATTTCTATTTTACTAAGAGTCAAGAAGTTAAGTTATCATTATGTTCGTGCAAAAATAGAGATTTGAGTATTATAAAAGCTATTTTTGTAATCAAAACTGATAGAAAAATAAATGTGAAACAAATCCAAGAATGCCCACGCATCAGTTTTGTTACATTTGTCCAAAATAAAAGTCACAAACTTGGTTTTCACCATAATTCTAAATTGTGCTACCAGTAAAGTTGATAAAATTTGTGTTTCATGCATTTTGAAAGATGGATAGTACAATATAAACCTTCGGGTTATAAAAAGAGATTGTTTAGCGTTAGTTTTTGCAAAACTGCTGGATTGAGACCATTTAATAACATTCAAAAAGTCTAAGGATAAATCTAACCTTCAAAAAGTAAAAGGTCAAAATACACCATGATTATCTTACCACAACGATAAACTGGAGTACACCCATGTCCAAAATTAAGGTCACAAACATAAAATCTTTGAAAACTAATCAGTGTGCTCCCACCAAATTTGGCATAGAGACATATTACAATGTTAGAAGGAGTATAGTAACATAATAATACGGAAAATATTTTAAACGTGAATTAAGATACAAGGCCACCAAATCTGATGGTTTTTGTAACGTGAGTGAGATGAAAGCGAGTTTCATTTTCTCTCCAGGTGAAGACTCAACAAGAATCACTCTGTCTGATGAATCAAGACTCATCACTAAAAAGAACATGCCCCTGTTCTTGTGGTGACCTCAACTGATGTTTTTGGCTCCACAATAATAGATATTTCCTGTTGAAGGCAGTCAAATGGACACACAATACTGTACGCTGGTCGTATAGGTCAGCCTCTGCTAGACGTATGTAGACTGTTTGCCTGGAAATTCTTTTTTTTTCCAGACACAGAAGCAAGTTTACGAGCAAACTGAGGATTCGTTGTTCGCATATGTCATCGTGTGCTTAATGCAAAGTAGCGGTCATGTGCAGGCATCGTTGCTCTGTAGCGACCTTGGCAGATTTTTGTGACGACGGTATCACTTGTTTGGAATTGGAGACCATTTTTGGTGCAACTTGTCATTGGGCCACCTTCACTTGACACTAGCCAGCTTTAAGCCTGCCAACGATTCTTCAACTCAAGGAATCATCTACGCGATTATGAGAATTCATTCTCAATGAAAACAGACTAATTTGTTTGTTTTAATGCAATATTCGCTAAACTGCACTTAAAAATCCCAGTTGCTTAAACATTATGTTCGTTCATTTTCTTTTTGCACATTACATGTATTTAATGTAATAATAAATCTCTTGGCAAAACAGAAAGTAATTAAAGAATAATTAATACATTGGTAGGGATTCTTCCGATTTATATCCAGCTGTTTCAACAAACAAATTTAAAACTACGGAGAGATTTTTCAGTACAAAATTAATAAGAAATTACTCTATCTTTATTTATGAGCATCATGGAATTCTGTGACTTTATCATCGGGGCTCGCTTTACTTTTGAGTAAATTCTTATGATCTGAATATAAATCTCTTCCGAATTTTATTAATCTTCAATCTTACAAATATATACATAGTGATTCCGGTTAAAACATTAAAATTAAAATTAAAAGCCACTGAAATGTACTGTGTTTTTTTTTATGATTCCTTATTTTCTGTTGTGTAGTTCAAACATTTCTCTTTTCGATTTGATCACTTTTTACTTATAGTTACTTACAAAATTTTTTACCAATATTACGAAATTCCTTAGAATATTTTTTAAGATACATGGTTCAAGAAGAACATTTTCAAAATTAATTACATTAAACATAATCTTAAAAAAAAAGAGATAAACGTATGAGTGGGGGAATTGCTAGAAGAATAATAGCAATTTTAAAAAAAGTACCGTCAGGTATATAAAGTATATAAATTTCATCATATATAATAACTTTTAATGTGATTTAATCTTTTACGTGTTGAATTTCAAAGATTTAAGAAAATTTTCTTTTAATCACACATTCTTTTAATTTCAGGTATTTTCTATCGTATTCTGTGTCTTTTTAGGGTATCCTTTACTGTTACTAGTGTCATTTTTCTTTACTTGTAAATACTATCCATATGTTGTCTCCTTCTGTTTGTCGTATTTTATGAGTCCGTGGGTACTAGCAGGGTAAGTTAATATTTTACACTTTCATTTTTTATGTTACAAATAGTTTAAGATCACAGCTCTATTAACCCGGGAGAAGTCGAGCACTCGATACTACCGTTAGTGATCACGCGGGGTGAATCAGTCACCCCAATCCATTTTTTAAAATTACTTTTATAATACACAATAAAAATCGTAATTCCAGTGAATAATTTAATTAAGAGAAAGTATACTAATTTTAAGGACTTTTCAATTTTCCTTTGATATTTTGCGGGGAAAATTCAATCAAATTGAACTAAAATGTTTCAAATGTGCGTGACTTTAATAAAGGACGCAAATCACAGACACTTTCACTTACATTACAGGGGTGAGTGAGTGAGTGATTTTGGGTTTATTGGCACAACAGCCGATTTCGGCTATACTGCGCCAAACATTTGTTTTAATATCTGTGGTCTAGACGGGAAGAGAAAGAAAGAATGAATTGAATGACAAGAAAGAGGGTCGAAAATAGAGAAGGATCACTAGGGTGCCCCGGGCTCGTGAAGCCCATGTTTACCAAAGACAGTAAACCCCGTGGGAAAAGGAAAAGATCACTAGGGCACTTCGGGATTGTGACACCCGTACTCACCTAAAGAAGGCGAGACCCCTGAGGGGCTTACATTACAGGAATAATATTTTCAGGCAAAACTGTCATATTTATTTCAAGTTAATGAAGTTTTATTGTCCTTTGATGATGCTTTTTGAACTTTTTCTTGCTTTTGTCTTTTTGGCAGGGCGATGTTTGTCTTGTGGTATACTTATGGCTCCATATCTTTCCTGATGGAGTTCTAGGCAGCATTTGAAAACTTTATTTTCAACTCAAACGTTTCATGTCAATCTCTTTTCTCAAATTTACTTTCGCTGACATGATTAATATCCTAAATTTCGTTGGGGAAACCCTTGCTTTGTCTGTTTCAACTTTATCCAATAGAGATCGGACAGATGCCCATTTCATTCCTTATATTCTGTTCATTTTCAATTGTAAACCCTAATGAATCATACCATACATATACATACAGCAATCAAACCCCTAAGTCGTTCACAGAGGGGAAATGTAGCCTATTCATAGTGAATATCGTGGAACAAAAGCGGCCTCGTGATGAGCTCAATCACGTCAAGTACCTTAAGATTTTTATGAAAGAACATTTGCCACTAACAAAAAAGGGGGAGAAATATGACAAATGTTGTTTAGCTCCCATGAAGACCATATTAGTGGATACTGACAAGGTCATTGGTAACAAATAAACTGTTTTCTCAGAATTAAAGATTTTGTGGGCCTGGGGTGACTCTGTGCCCTGCGGGACCCCTCCCGGGTTAAGAACTGATTACAATTGATATTAAAAAGCCATTTTCAATTAATTTTCATCTAATAGATGAAATTACGTGCAAGTTACATTTGGTTTTATTTTTTTAACTTTCAAATTTTGACATATTACATGGAAGTAGTAGGTAAAAAAGTGCAAATTCTTCGAATATGAATTACTTTATTTATCATTATTGTATTGGTCGACCAAAAGGCCATAATAATCAGTAACAACTCAGCGTGGTAAAAAGATATATACCACGTTATATCAAGATATATTTAAGATAATATATAACTAAGATAAGAGATAGATAGATATATATACCAATATATATATATATATATCTTACACAAGATAACTGGGTTAGAGCATAAATGATTCATTCATTTCGAAAAGGATATACTTTAAAAAGTATTATACGCACACACATGAAAGATGTATAAAATGAACCACAAAAACTCACCAAATTTATACACCTTCTAAAAATATTCAATATGTATCTCCTTGGTGACGTAACACTCGTCCATATGAGAAACAAGCTCATTCCATATATTTTCTAGCATAATCCTGTCTATTGTCTACACTGAAGCCCTAATGCTTTTTTAATGCTCGACTAAGAACTGTGGTAGTGAGGGTACTTAAACAAGGTCCTTGACGTACCCCTACAGAAAGAAATCACAGGGAGTTAATCAGAGGGACCTTGGAAGCGAAGAGAACAAAGTTAGGTCAGTCACACCAATATGCTCAATCTAGTGATGCAGAAGTTCTTCGTTCAGGTAGTCACGAACTGGGATGTACCAATGAGCGTGCTCTTGTTGGAAGATAAAATCCCTGAAGTCAGCAGTGAAATGGTTGTGGGAAAAACCACAACTGCAACATATCCAGGTAACATTCACTGGTCACAGTTTGCTCAGCGAAGAGAAACGGCCCATACATCTTTTTGACACTGCACAGAAAACATTCACCTTTGTCGAATC
Source organism: Trichonephila clavata (assembly GCA_019973975.1). Lineage (NCBI taxonomy): Eukaryota > Metazoa > Arthropoda > Arachnida > Araneae > Nephilidae > Trichonephila > Trichonephila clavata. The sequence goes on from BMAO01019352.1 coordinate 105,227, forward strand.
TCTTTCAATTGTCACGACTGCATATGGATTTTCCGTCCCCCAGAATCGCTCGTTATGAAGATTTACGTTTCCGTATAACTGGAACGTTGCTTCATCACTGAATATCAACTTGGTGGTGAAATTTTTGACCTCCATTGCTTCTTGCATGTTGACGCAAAAATGTAGTTAACGAGGGTAAAATTGGCGAGTTTGTGGTTCTTTTTATATACCTCTCATGTGTATACGTATAATAATTTTTAAAATGTAATCTTTTCAAACGAATGATTCATGTATCCTAGTCCTGTATATTTATGATATAATGTTTTTCAAGGTTAATGAAGTAAATAGTTTTTTTTTTCAAATTAGCCTAGACTAAAATTTTCCTTTATTAAAAATGCATTGAAATGTAAAACAAAAGGGGCGCTATGATCCCTATCCCAGCAGTGTTTCGTTTATTTTTCTCCTTTCTTCAAAAGAGTGTACATAAATAAGTGAAATACATGATAAAATAATTTACTGAATAAGTGTCACGAATGCTTTGATATATTAAATTGCATCAACATTAAATTACTTCCTGAAATTGAAAAGAAGGGTTTTTTTAAAAATATTTTTTGCGTGTTTCCACCAGAATTTTTTTAAAAACATAAACATATAAAAAACTTAAGAACTAGCACAAAGCATGTAATATTTTATTCTTTATAGTTTAAGGAACCAAATTCAGTTTATATTGAAGTGAATCTGCGTGGGTGAAAAGCAAACAAAGACTCCAATTAATTGTATAATAACAAATTTATAAATATTAATACACACGGGCAAACAAAGAGAAATAGACGTATATACGCAAACAGATATTAAAACATATTATTTACAGTAACGAAAAATACATTCATTGTAAACAAGCTTTACAGCGCTCCTAAAAAGGTTCTCTAGAACAGTTTCAGTATCAGAAAAAACTCAGGCAGATACAGTCTCTCTATTACATCTCAACGCACAGGCAGATTCTGAATTCAACTGACTTCTGAATTCCATCAAGCTTCATATAGCTTCATCAAAATTTCCATAAATGTCGATTCTAGAGACTTCTCGATAGTTCTTTGGTAATATAATTTTTCACTAAATCTGTTGTCAAAGAAGATAAAGTCGCCAGTTTTTTTCCCTTTACTTACCTCTTCGCCGGTTGTTATAATCTTATTCAAGTTTGTGCAGGAAAGAGTGCTTTCCCTGTAAAACTCTTTTTCCACAAGCAGTATATCATTGCAGGAAAAACAACATACTTGGTGTATTTCCATGCTTATTTAACTTTTCTTATATCTCTGAAACATATTTAACAATAGCTGGGTTTTCAAGAATGAGAAAATAAAATGAATGAAATTAATTAAGGTATTAGCATTGCAATCAAAAAAGAGAATAGTGACAGGACTATTAGTTTTAATAACAAGGCAGACTATTAATTAGCGAAGAGCAAAATTCAGACAACTCGAAAGAATACACATTTCCGAGGTCGTGGACAATATTAATTTAGTTCATCTCAATTTTTATTAATGAAGCGTTGATCGATATTTAGTTTGGGCGTAAATGGCGTCCCACTCATTTCTTTATGTACAGTTTACATTTCGATCTTTTAATTCTGTTACTGAATCAATATATTCCTGAGAGATGAGCTAATTTAAAAGGAACGATTGAGTAACAATGAGAAGTCTTCAAGAATTTTGTTTTCTTCTAACTTAAATCACTTATGGTAAAGTCGGAACCGAGTTTTTTGAAGAAAAAGAATTGGAAATCGATATTGATTTCAAGGTGTTTCCATCCAGTTAAAATGTATCTTTTGGAATACATGTCACAAATCAGTTTAAAAAATGAGAATATAGATAATTTTCGAAGATACGTTGTAATAGAAATAGAATGAAATCCAAAGTGAAATACTGCGATGTTTTATGAACTGAAATGAATAATATTTAATGTTCAATTAATTTTCAAATGGAGAAATGGAAATGTTTTTGGCAGTCGGATTATTTTATTGTCATTTTCTTGTTTTCCTTTCATATTGCCTTTCAGATTTGATTATTAAAAAACAATACCCTCATGTGTATTCTAACCCTTACCGCTGAGCTACAATTTTGAATTCTTTTGTTCTATCGTTCATTTTTAATGGGTGGAGCATTTTCAATTAAAATAATTTTACTTGTAAAGAAGTAATATGTGTCATATTATGGAATAGCTATCTACCCAAATAAGCAAATTTGTTTTTGTTCTCTTGCAAAACTGTCTAAATTAATAGGCTTTAGTGATGGATAAAGTTTACCTGACAATTAGTTAGAGCAATTAGTGAATGTACAATTTCTTTACATTACTTATATTATTGATAAGGAATTTGTAAAGAACATTAGAAAGACATTAATTCTGTGATTAGAAAGTAATTCTGACTTAAACTTGATTAAATTGTTGAAATATTTTTATGTATAAATGATCTCATTTTTGATGTCTTATGAATTTTACGGGAGATTTTTATTTATAAACATTCAATAATTCATGATGCGTCTTTAAAGAATGATTTTTCATTTGAAAAATACAGGGTGATTATAATTTAAGTTCCACTTTCAAAACGTTGTAAAAAAAGACACTGCTTTTAATTACCTGAAATTTTAATTGATTAAAGAGAAAATGCTATGGCATAAAAAATTCATTTCAGTTTTTATTGCGGCTTTTTATGTCGTTTTTGACCTATAGATAGCTAAAAAAAAAGGATTTTCTTATTAATGTGGTACGACTTTTCCGTGGTGAATGGGTACTTCCACTGCTATTCCCCTAATAGGGGAATAACATTGGAATGACTTCGAAGTTCTTTTTCCAATTAAAAAAAATCAAAACAATCATGCATAGTGAAGAATGCAGTTGGTTTAATGTGTAGCTCATCACAAAGACTTCGTAATTTGATTCAAAATTCCTCTTGTAACCGGGTCCATTTTTGTTAAGCCGCTTACAGTAGTTTATTTCTTGTGGTGCACCGTTTCCGTCCTTTTCATGTACATTCAGTTCAAATTTGAAGTCATTCTGACCGGTAGTTATTTTTTCAGGCGTTTTGAAAGTAGAACTTTAGTTAAAATCACCTTGCACAACAATACTCTGTGTAATAGACTTTTACTTAGGTTATTTTAGAGTGAAGTATGTAATTTAAATATGATGCGTGTTAAGTTTTGAATAACTCCTTAAATATAAACGCTATTTCACCGTTATTAATATATATTTTATTAATAAATCTTAAGCCCTCCTTATAAATAAGTGTAAATGTTTTTTAAAGAAAATTATTGCCTTTTTTTGAACATTACCCTTGTAATAATAATTCAATCTTTTAAAGGTTGTATTCAATGTACCGAAAAGAATTTGCTTTTACCCTCAAATCGTCCCAAAATCTTCCCGAACAAATCTCAGAAATAGATGACACGACACGTCCAATTAACATGCCATATGTTCAACAAGCAGATAGAATGCAGCAACCATGGCAGATACTTCAACGTTCAGCACAGCAAGAATCACGAATGTTTGATATATCTCCAGAACATCTTATTTCTGAACAATTATCTTCAGGTTCCTCAGACATGTCAATAACGGAGTATCGAAATAGAATGATTGAACTTGATTCTGAAGACTTGTCAAGTTTGCTCATACCTCTTCACTTCAGTACAGAACCTCTAGAAGATGTTCCAAGATTAGTCACTTATGCCGGGTCCAACTCCATTAAGACAAATATCGACAACAGCACGCATTCTCGTAAAAAGAGGCGAAGAAAACGGCCAATGGGTTTTCGACGACCAAAAATGCGCAAGAAACGGGCCACCTCAAATCCGACTGATTCCCTCCCACAACAAAAGAAAATATAAAAAAAGGAAGGGTACAAAAATGTGTTAAGCATAAAAACTCTCTTTTTAAGAATGGTATTGTTATCTAATATGGAACATGCTTTTAATGTAATAAATGTGACAAATAATTTCATATTATCTTGTTTTTAATTATTTAGCAATAAATTGAAATTTTCTTGGAAAAAAAACAGTAAGAAATGTTCTTTCTGAAGAGTTTTCCTCTGTTTCTTGAAAAACAAGTTTTGTGTAAGAATCATGCAACAAATAAAAAAATAAAGGTTGAAATATGAATGTTTAAATGCTAGGCTTAGTGATATATCACTTAAAATAAATTCATATCCCTGAAATGTAGGTAAAAATATATGGGTATATTTTAGAATTTTGCGTGCTATTGAAATGCACATTGAAGCAATTTTATAGAAAAATCGTGCTAAATTGCTTTGAAGATTCTTTCAGAAACATTAGTGACGTAATAAAGTAACTTGAGCTAAATAGTTATTATAAAGAATACTATATCAGATTCTTATGTATATTTTCATAATTTTGTTGTGAATATGAATGTGAACTATAAATTTGACCTCAGGTTTTTTTACTTCATAACCAATATTAAGTTGCTTAGTAACGATTTTGTATAACTGTTTTGAAAACGAAAAAATAACACTAATATGACATTCATTAAAAACACAACCTTAATTCCTGTTACCATACAGTTCCTCTATAACTTACCACTTTCATACACTTACTTAAAAATTACATTAAAAAATTATAATATTTAAATTAAATAGATATTTAAACATGCGAAATGATCCGAAATATTTTTGGGAAGAAAAGAAAAATCTATTGAAGCATCTTACATTATGAAAGGTACGATGTCGGAGGATAGAACCCGCGACCTATGGATTAGTAAGCATTTAACATACCACTAGAAAAAAGTGATCACTCCTCTTCGGAGGCTGTTACTGGCTTATTTAGATACCACCACATACGATATGATCATATGATTTTTCTTTTCCCGACAATAATTGAAATACAATATCTTAAATTTTTTTATAATTAAGATAAAATGAAAAAATTCTCCTCCTCTCTTTAATCATTTATATTCTCATCAGCGAAAGTTGAAAAAGATAATTGAATCTTAAAAGGTAATTTTTTCAGAGAATCATAAATTTTGTTCCCATTTTTGTTCATCTGCTTTGATAATCTAATGTTGGAGGTTAGTTGTTAAATGTTGGTTGTTGAATATTGTTGTTGAGACACGTGGCATATTCAAGAAATAAATAGCTTTAAGATTACAAATATTAATTTTGTTTGTGTGTGTGTGTGTGTACTTTAGAAACAAATAATACATATCTTTAATAATTATCAAGATATATATTGTTAGCATTTTTTTCTTTTAGAAGCATTAATGCTGGACAGTTTTTTTCTTAGAAAAATAAAATTTTCAGTTTAAAAACTATTTTACATCTTAAGTCATGAATTGTTCGTCATATTTTGAATTGGGGGAATTTAAGCCCTATTTATATTTTTGGTGATATAAGAATTATTTTAGTGTCATAAATATTTTGCATGGTGAGAAAAATTTGAATCATTATTTCTAGTTTTATTTACAAGGAACCGTATCGTAACCTTTTTAAAAATTCTAATAGGCTGCTGGCTGATGTTCCATTGTAGACCTCGTACATTCCCTGAAGTTGGTATCTCTTTTTAGTGCGGCACCATATAGGCGCATACCTATCGCCGCTGGTAATTTTGACGCCAAGTTTCCTCCCTAGAGGGAGGCACCTGAGCTCTGACGATGCGAACCTGTACTAGGATTTAATTTTGCCAAGAGCACCCAAGACACTCTTGCGATCTTTTACATTCCGCATAATCATACGACATGGCCGCTGTCGATTTTCTGCATCATGGAAATCCAGAGACTTAGGCCGAGATCGAACCCGCAACCTTGGGTGCAAAAGGCCAGCGAAAAACCAACCACACCATACAGCCGGTACCGTAACTAACTTTCATAAATTACAAGTATATTTGTTATTTTTTCTATTTCTGAAGTCGTTAAAAACAAGATAGTCTAAAAAGAAAAACAAAGTAAATTATGCTAATATTTTTTAAAAAGAAGTTTTACTTACATTTTTGTTTACAATTATTCATATATTTTTTGGTCTTATTACTTTATTTTCAATACAGGGAGTTTCATTCATAATATAATTGCTTTCATTTTGAGTATTTTCATCTATTATTGCTTGACATAGGGGAATGGATCCATAAAAAAGTCTTGAAAAAGGAGCAGCTTCCTTCATGATACTAAAAAAGGAGTCTGTATAAAAAGAAATTGATAGTACCTTTCTGAAACCATGCGTTTATCCGCCCGTATAATAGTTTAAATTGATAAAGACATAAAAAAAGACTGGAAAGAAACCCGAAAATGCCTTTACAAATTAACAAAATCAGATTTTCCATAAATACGTTTTGAAAATCTTTTTCGTAAATAAAACACGGAAGGACTCTTTGTGAACACACGAAAAGATTCTCTAATATGATTAAATTCGAAAATCACGTTCATTCGAGAAAAAGCTACCAAGGCAATATAGGCAAAACATTTCATCTTCAATGTTATGCCACCCACGGGAACGGCATAAGAAACAAAGAACAGAGGTAGTTTCTTCACTAACATAGTTTCTGAAGACAAATTAGCTTCATTCTATTTATATCACTCCTTTGAGTACGAATGTTTTCCCATTCTTTTGATACTACAGTTAGGTCTCAGATGAAGTAATGCATTTCTGTGCCTTTTCTTTCATTGCCTTTGCTAAATGTGTTTATTTCTCGAATCATATTTCATACGAAGCTGAAATATTATTAAATTTTCCAGTCGTTCTCTGAAAGTAACATTTTACTAGGTATAATGAATTCCTCTTTTTTTTCCCACGAACTTATAGCTATTCTACTAGTTAAATTTCAGTGGATAAGATTGTAAACACATTTTAAGAGTTGTTGAAGGAAACCATTCTAAATACTAGATGATGATTATTATAATATTATCTTAAAAACATTTATTAAGTGTTGTTGTTTTTATTGCTTATCTGCGTGCCTAGCCATAGCTAGACCATCTCCACAAGTCCACTAGCCCTCATAAAGTTATACACCACAGCGTGATTAGTGAAGGCATCTTCAAAGAACAGCTTATAACCATTCTACAAGTTAAACTTCAGGGGATAAGATTGTAAGTACATTATTTTAAGAGTTGTTGAAATAAACCATTGTACATTCCAGGTGATGAATATTATCTTATTATCTTAAAAATATTTATTAAGTGTTGTTGTTTGTATTGCTTATCTGCGTGCCTAGCCATAGCTAGACCATCTCCACAAGTCCACTAGACCACAGAAATTTATACACTAGAGCAGGATTAGTGAAGGCATCTTCAAAGAACAGCTTATAGCTATTCTATAAGTTAAACTTCAGAGGTTAAGATTGTAAATACATTATTTTAAGAGTTGTTGAAATAAACCATTCTCTACATTCCAGGTGATGAATATTATTTAAAAAATATTTATTAAGTGTTGTTGTTTGCGTTGCTTATCTGCGTGCCCAGCCATATCTAGACCATCTCCACAGGTCCACAGAAAGTTATACACTAGAGCAGGATTAGCAAAAGCATCTTCAAATAACAGCCTAGACAATCGAGGCTGTAAACTACAGAGAACTATCCGCTTGGAACGTCGAGTAATTAATTCTCATTTCAACAATGAAAAGGAAAACGTCTTAAAAATCTCTGAAAAAACAGGATGTTGCTGACTCTGTCAGTCGGTGATACCCGGGAATATGAGTAAGTTCATGTTGTTTACCTTGACAATATGAGTTAACTGGGGGACATCCTGGTTCTGCTGTTTTAATTTTTTCTAGTGGAATAGAGCTCTAGGAACTTCAATGCTTTATTATTACATAGTAGATCTTTATTACTTTCTATTACTCAAAGTTTCCACTATTTATTTTAATTTATTTCATTTTTTTGAAATTATATTTTCAACTAATAACATTTTTATTTGAAATGAGCATAAAATAAATTAAGTACAATTCACAAAATAAAAATAATTTCGATATATTGGAATTTGAGTGAATTTTAGTGAAAAATTGCAGTTACGTAGCTTGTATTGAAAATTAATAAATAATTCGAATAATATTATGCATACATAAATAAAATCATTATCTGTGCTATAGCTATTTGTGATACTTTGAAAGTTTTAATATGTCATTTTTATGCGAAATCAATTTTTTACAAAAATAATGTTATTTTCTCACAAAAGTGCAATAAAATACATAAATATATACACAGAAATTAGATTATAGTCTAGAGGAGAAAAAACTAAAAAACATTTTCTGAAATTCAATTCAATATCTAAAAAGCAATCTGTATGAACTTTACCATGAAGCTAAAAATTGAAAACATAGTTCTCAGAAAATGCATTAAAATTATATTATAAAAATTTTCTATTTTTACATTTTTTACTCATATTTGGTCTTTTTTTTTTTTTTTTTTTTTTTTTTTTTTTTTTTTTTTACTATTTCATTTTTTTTTTGATTGTTTTTAGATTCTAATGATGTATTCAAATAATATTTAAATAAATAATTTATAATTAAATAAAAAAATTTAAATTTAAATTTTAATCATGCAAATTTATCAAAACAAATTCTTAAAAAAATAATATATTTATAAAAAAGCAATAAATACATAAATATAACAATTAGATTGATATAACAAGATATAAAAAAAAATATATTTAAAATTTCAATTCAATATCTTACAATATTTTATAGGATTATCGTTTTAATATTTTTACTAATTATGCTTAATTGCTTTAAATATCGAAAAATAAAATAAATTTTTGAATTTAATTATTATAAAATAAAAATAAAATAATTCGAAAATTTTAAAACGAATTTTTATAAATTCACTTCACGGCTAAGAGTGATACCCAATGAATTTATTAGAATTGCAATGCATTTTCTATCCTTTACACATCTCCGGTTTGCAGGATATTTAATAGCGCTACAACTATCGAACACACAGATTCAAAATATCTCTTAGTTCCATTTTCTAAGGGAGTGTTGTACTATAATCCGGAAAATAAAGAATTTCTTTTATTTCACAATCGATAAAGTATTTTCTTACACTCGCTCGAAATCTGGTTTCAAATATCGGAATAGAGAGAGAGAGTAACTCAAAGGAGATGTAACTTGATGTCTTTATCACATACGTATATCAGAAAAATTTACAATATCAGAATTTTTTCGAGATTCAGTTGAAAACTAAAAAATAATAAATTCAAATACAGATACGTCTGCAACGTGATACTCTTAAAATGCAATTGTTTCCATACAACGCGGTACGAAAAATGCTGAAATTTTTCTACAACGTGATTCTGTTTCAACACGATTTAGAAAATGTGAAATTTTTCTATAATTCTACATATTTGAGATTATGTATAGTGTGCACATATAAATTCTAAAATATGTATTTGCAGTTCATTTTTTCTTATACTGTATTTATTGTAAAGTCAAGTAATCCTTTGTCGTGAGCAGTATTGGCACATTCATATACTTTGGGTACTATTGTACTCAGTCAGCGACTCAGAGCCCAGAATGTAGACAAAAGAGAAAAGCTTTTCTCATATCTTCCGTCGAGTCTTTGTTTTCTGTTGCGGGGGCTTACCATTTCGGTGTAGAATAGCGGGAAAAAAACCGCTTTTAGTTATTTTTCTTACTTCAGTTTGGGCACAGATGGGAACAAGTGTTTTATATATTTAGCAAAGTTGTGAAGGGGAATTATTTTCAATGATTTTTCTTTTTCCACATATGTGAATGAATGTAATATAAACTTAAGGAAAACATTTTATCCGCAAAAGTACTCATTGAAAAGAATAATCGTTATAAAAAGGAAATTTATATCACCTCAAACAAAAATTTAAAAAAAAAAAACAACTTAGGATCTAATTTAAAACCAGGGCAGATAGCTGATATTGGTAGGCATTTTAACATAAGTAAGCTAACTAGTTGGTCGATTGAATAATCGGAAGAACTTTTGAGGAAAATTTATATTGTGTCTGGTCTCTTTATACTTATTCAATGAAAAGGAAGCTCAATTCATTCAGATAAAGAAGGTAATTTATTTCCTCTGCGAAATGAATTTGACTTTAGCAGTGTTATTTTAGCGTGTTCTAACTATAACTACTCTATCTACAGTTAAATTTTTTCTAAAATACAAAATATTCATCAATAAATATTTCTGTGCTTGAAAAAGTGTCTGTAAAGAAATAACAAAACTGTTTAAAAAATGAATCTTTAAAGAGGCAATCTCGTTGAAAGCCGAGACTAATATTTCAAGCGTTTCATCTGGCTTTGCTAAATGAAATGGAAGGTGATTCTAAAAATAAGGAGAGTAAAAAGTATTTAATAGGGTGTGAAAAGATATCAAATCAAAAAGCAATCACTTTAAAAGCAGCTTTATGAGATGGCTAAAATTGGATCGGGTGTTAGGTGTAGTAAGGCAAAACGATTATTAGATTTAAAAAAATGATCACTCTACTTATTCTGAATCCCATGTGATGTTAAACACGCCTTGTGGGCTCAAAGAAATATGTAACGATGGAAAAATCGTAGGAATACATATACAGTGAAATGCGTCTAACACGAAAACGCTTAAGACGAAATATTGTATAACACGAAAGAATAGAACGGTCCCCGACAAACACGAAAATATTTCCTTCATAGGAATGAACAAAATACGGAAACAGCAGAGATTTGAGAGAGGTTGCTTCACATTATTTTCTGTATTATTGGACAATCCTACTGTATCATCGAAAGAATTCGTTGTAGTAGATGACGATAATATGTGTACAATCCCAATTATGGCAAATACATTTTGGAGTTTGTTCAAAGCTCAAAAAATATCATTGATTCCGTTGGTGAAAGTAAAATGAATAATGCCGCTCCTGTTCTCACATCATCCGAAATAAGGAACGTTATGAAAAGTATGCGCAGCTATTTAGACACGCATTCTAGTGGTGAAATGAACAGTAGAATGAATGACAGCGAACAATTTGTTGACAATTTGATGGTAAAAAATATAACGAAAAGTAAACTATTTGATTATTTTCCAAAAACTCATTAAAAATGTTTTGTTTTTCAAAAAACTTGAAAAGTTTGTATTAAATTTCATTAAGCTCAGGTAAATGTTTTTGTTTCAGTGATTTTTATTAAAATGCATGCATGTATACGCAGGGATGGATGGATGTCCATGGTTGCCGCAGCAATACCCAAACAGGAACCTCCATTTTCAATAGAGATTTCAGAGTGAATGAACTTGTGGTTGCGGTCGGTGATACTAACCTAAATAAATCTCCAGGACCCGACGGTATTCAAGGGTCAAATGATTGACCATTTTGACCTGAGTGGAAGACAGAGGTTCCTAGACATCAGGAATTGTTCCTGAAACAAGGGGCAACTTCCTCGAGACTGGAGGAGAGCGACCGTCATTCATATTAAAGAATTTGGCAAACTGATGGCACCCCTGAGAGTTATCAACCCATCGACTTAACCAGTATTACTTGCAAAATAATGGAGAAAATGGGACTTTGAGAAGAATTACCTTTCACCTGCATTCTCACAATCTTCTCCCGGAGGAGCAGTACGGCTTCAGAGAGGGACATAGCGCTACTGATCAGATTTTTTACTTCTGTCAAAGGATAAGAGATGCTCACAACAGGAAATCAACTAATCACACTGCTACGATTTTCCTGGACTTATCCAAAACTTTTGACAGAGTCTGGAAAAATTTTCTTGTTATTAAACTTTATAAAATGTTTGGTATTGGAGAAAAAGCCCTACCCTGGATCTAAGATTTCTTGAGAAATAGACTTATCAGAGTGAAGTCTAATAATTCCCTCTCCAGAACTTTTACGTTCTTTTAAGGGGTGCTTAAGGGATCAGTTCTAAGCCTAACATTGTTCTCACTCTACTTCTCAGGCATTAAGAGTGTTATCAAGATGAAATGTGAGGTCGGCGCATTCGTGGATGGTACCTTTCTTTGGAAGTCCGATTCTGACTAGACAGAGACATTAATCTTGTCCTAGAAGACATTCGGAATTTCGCTGTAGACCACAAACTGAGTTTTAGCCCTACTATGGTTTAGCTTCTTTACAACCAATAGAAAGCTATATGATTTCCATCCTAATAACTTTTTGAATGATCAACCACTGACTGTGGATAGACATCCATAACTTTTGGGCTTTGTATTAGACCCTGAAATACTTGGAAACAAACATATTGGTCATATTGTAAAGAAGGCAAGAAAACGGCTCAACATTTTGAGGTATATCTCGGGGTGTGATTGGGGTGCAGATGCTGGCACACTCAGAAACACGTATATCTCACTAATCAGAGCCATCTTGGAGTATGGCGTTCCAGTTTACTATAGCACCTCCGATACAAATTTTCAGAAACTTGAAAAGGTCCCACTCAGTGCTGCTTGGATCATCACTGGTCTACGAAATACTTGTCCCAGAAACATAGTTCTTTTCGAGGCGGACCTACAGCCCCTTAGCCTTAGGAGACGTACATGTCTTAGGAGACGTACTGCAACAAAATTAAAACGAGTTCAAATCCCTTCTACCCTGTGACCCGGCTGCAGGTGTGGAAGGAAATAAAGGATCATTTGGCATGATAAATTCCAATTATTTTATTTATCACGTTAATCGACTCAAACACAAATCATCACTATAAATAGGATAATTCAGTCAAGCAACAGAGGGAAGAGACAAGATTCACGTTTCGGGAGAATACATATACTAACCACTTAATAATAATGTGGTGCTTCCATAATATTACTTTACACAGAAGATAAGTGCTTAATGTCCGCCTAATGACTTAAACACTTTAAACATCAACGTAATATAAGGTGACAGTACCTGAACTTATGCAGTCTTCTACTCAATCCAACTTATCTTTAACACTTCTTGACTATCATCTATTACAAGGACTTTTAAAACAATTCTGGTAATCTTCACTTTGCAACTATCTTGTCACCTCTTGTGACTCAACTTCTAACTTTCTGTTTATCTAATCTCTTCACTTCCAATTCTCTAACTCGTTAACTCGCGAACTAGGAATATATATAATAAACTTAATTTGTGTATCACGTTTCCTTCTTTAGGATAAGATTGGTAATTTTTACTGGCCCAAAAGAATACCCAAAATGACTGTTAATAGAAGGTCGCGTATAGATCCATGACAAACTCAGAGGTCTGGATTCTCAAAATCGTACTTCTGATTACTTCAAAGATTGGTGTAATTATCAGAGACTCAGGAGTTGAAGTCCCTTCAGCCAAATGGTCTCTTTTAATCTTACCGATGATGCTGTGGAACCACATCACCTGTCACAATGTCTTGACCCATCCGACGATATTGACGATGTCTTTATCCATCCAGAACTGTCAGTACACGTGGATAAACAAACTGATTTTCCTGTCTATCTAAAGCAACTAGCTCTAGAGAGAATTGTAGAGATACCAATTGATGCCGTTCAGGTTTATACGGATGGCAATAGAGATGATTATTATGGATCTGACAGCGGAATTTACATCAGATCGCAAGACCATAACTTGAGAATCCAGAGGAGAAATTCAGATGGTTGCTCAGTTTTTCGCAGTGAGCTAATAGCCTTTGATGAGGCCCTTAGTTCTCTTGCATCTCTTTCAAATGGAAAAAGGATATGGTTACTGTTTGATAGTAGAAGTGCAATACAGCACTTGTCCAATTGGCAAAGTGTGAGAGATAATGTTGGAGTGCCAATAATTAACAAGTTAATACGACTTTCCACATCACGTCAGATCCATCTACAGTGGATTCCCTCTCACGTAGATCTAGAGGGAAATGAGATTGCGGACACTCTGGCTAAGGCTGGCGCTTGCGATCCCTCAAAGATCCGTCAGCACCCCTCACCATTTTGGAGATTTTCTCAAAAATTAAACATCAGAATAAGACCACTTGGATGTCCCCCTAGAGCACCATTGGTATCCGTATTCTCGTCCTGGAGGCTCGCTGGATCATGGTTTTAATAGACAGGAACAACCCGCTTTCGAAGTGGTCACCTTAAATCAATGGAATTTTCCGAAGGGTCCAAGAGGTTTGAAATGTGTACCAATTGTTCTTCAGAGCCGGGCTCGCCTGCTCACATCCTCGAACGCCTAGAGCTAACCATGCAGGATTTAGCTGACGATCCCTTGCTGGTGTTGGATTATTTGAGAGTATATCACGGTACGTTCAACGTAACTCGCCAAGTTATCAACCCGATTTCCTATGTGCCGTACTCGCTGAATTGGCAACCATATACTTCGTTTCATATAATGCAGCCAATACGTTTTCTATTGCACATTATTGCCAGATTTTGCAGAAAAATATCGCAACGATTGCCTGGACTGGAATTGTTACTTGAGAAGAAAGACGTAGTTTCATGCGAAAACTTGTTAACGATAAACGAAAAAACTCAACTTTCATGAAACTATAGGTTTATCAAAATCCGACGGCTTTATCAATGTAGTGTTGTGCGATGCAGCGATGATTTCAATTGAAAAGGAGTGCCAAGAACGAATTTTTCGAAAAAAAAGAACAGATAAATTGATAAACGAGTCTTAGCATTTGTATAATTTGTAAAATGGGGTTGGTTCGCCATTAGATGGACAGGTGGGACTTTCCCTAGTTATTTTTAATTAATCTTCTCCTCTTAAGATTTGAAAAATTACCTTAGCTAAATTTATTTCAAGTACTTTCAAATATTAGATGAAGTTAAGCTATTTCGGATTCCTTCTTGGCCCAAATGGCAGAAAGCAAGTGTTTAATAAATGCAACAATGGTTTTAATTTCTTATAAACAGAAAAACTATCACATAAAAAGACAACTAAATATAAAGATCAAATTACATTAAAATTCAAGATTAAAAATCATCGGAGAACAATAACTAAAAACGTTTTAGTTGTTTTGTTACTGTAAGTCACTTACATTGATGAACTGTTTTAGAAAATAGATTGTAGTCGATTTAACTTTAAAATTTAACTTAGTTTCATCGGGTTCTTCATAGAACTTTGAATTGTATTTTACATTTCGAATTCGATTGTATTGGAAATGACTATTTGGAATTGTATTGGAATGAACAAAAACTATTTCACTTAACTTTGCTTTAATAAAAGAAAACGTACAAAAGAGAGTGTACATAAAATGTACAAAAGAAATGTATTTTAAAGAAATTATTCTTGAAAAATATTGTTAAGAGACTATATTTGTGTTTGTCGAAACAGATAGGCTCCAAAATACAGAATTACACCGTATGTCATTTACTACTTCATGTGATTAAATTACAGTATAAAAGAATTTATTAGAGTCTGTTTTGACTTCAAAGGTCTACATTAGTCGTCTTCAAACTGTGTTCCACGGAACCCTGGGGTTTCATACGGAATACCCAGGGGTTCCACGAGTCATAATAAAAAATTTAAATGAAACTTATAAGTATGTATGCAAAATCGATTCACGTTCTCTACGAAATTTGTATAGTTACAAGTATCTAAAGCCCATCCCTTTGTGTATATATACTTCCTACTAGATTGTGAAAATTCTATTGTTTACTATGGTTCCAGTAGATAATTTTATACTCGTTAGCACAATGTCTTACAAAACTAAATAGTTCTCTCAGGGAAAATGTCCATTTTTGCATTTGTGGAAAAAAACACCTATAATGCTGGAGAGGAAAAAACTTATTAGCATATCAACAGATTCGATGTTACAATCTAAATTTAAGAGAGAACAGCGAATAAATTTTATGTTGTAAATTCATGCAGAAAACTCAGTATTTCTTCCACAGCTATAAACATTTTAATGGCATTCAGATCATTATGTTTAAGTGAGTTTTGTAGCCACTCATGTTTTTCAATGTGAGTGGCTGCAAAAACAAAGTATTAAAACTAATTAATCTCAGAATACATAATGCGATTGCTTTTAATCTCAATAGACCTAGATTTCGACAGTTTGTATGAAAAAAGCAAGCACATATCCCATTTACTAAATATAAAGCTTGGGTAGGTGGCACTTGGATCAAAAATGAATATTATTAACGATTAAATTATAATAAAGATTAGATTAGAATTTTTTAAAATAATAAATGCAAAACATTTTTTTAATTGCCTTTACATAAAGTACCTATAACACATGTTGATCTAATTTTTTTTTTCGAGAAATATATTCTTCTAAGTATTTGTATGGAATGGGGTTCCACGAAAACACTTTCCAGTTCTAGGGGTTCCGTGAGTTGAAAAAGTGTGAAGACCACTTACCTACATCAATAGTAACTACGACTGTAGATTTGATTTATGTCTTAAAATTCATACAAATTGGAATTCAAATGTAAAGAGTGGATCTGAATCATCCGATTAGTTACATTAGTGCAACAAGCTATTTAGAAATTTTTAATTGAAATTTTTTTGCCAAATTTATCAAAAGAAAAAAAACTTATTATATCGCAAATCCAATTATATATATTTGACTTTATTAAAATATAAAAACACATTTACAACGTGAATATGATTTATCTTACATAAGGACTACAGTATTATTCAGAGATTTTAAACTGTGATAACATAAATTACAAATTTCAAACTGCAATTTTTTTAGAACATTCCGAATAAAAATATTTCTTAACAATAAAAGGGTGTGCAAATAATTATATCAATGTTCAACACCAAAAGAAAAAAAATCAGATTAAAAGTGTATTAAATATATATAACGTAAAAAAATAAAAAATAATGTATTTTTTCGGGTCACGTTTTCATTTACACTTGTTAAATAAAAAATTATAGCCTTTCTAATATGGTTAATTCCTTGAAATCATTCTTTTAATCAAAATCCGCTTACAAAGTGCTAGTTATTAAATTTCCTTTTGTTCCACTAAATTGAATTTCTTATCGACGAATCTCTTATTTAAATATAAGTCCTCCCCACCACTTAATTCCTTATTCTTAATTTGATTTGAAAATTCCTCTTTCTTTTCTGGAATTTGAAAGCTTTGGTACTATAAATTCTGTTACTTGATGAATTCGAATGCTGTTGGAAGAATTTTTGTTACTCTTACATTTTATAGGAGCAAATATATGTCTCAATAAATAAATAACTCACCTCATGTAATTTAAACTGCATTTTACTTAGAATTGATTTATAAGAGCTCTTGATATTAATGATGTACTCGATAAAGAAGTGAAAGGAAATGATAATTAAATCTCTGTGTTCTTAAAGTACGATTGCTTAATGTTGAGTACTTCTTTTAGAGTCATTCTAAGAGGTTAACTTGAGCGTATTTCGTTTTGACATCTAAAATTGTCATTATATTAAGAATATTTTTAAAATTGCATTCTGCTTTTTTGTTAATTTTTAATAAGGAGTTTTTAACATTCCCTTTCAGAAAAACAAAATTTATAAATAACTATTTTTGCACAATATTTTCAACAGAATCTGAATGAATATAGCTTTTTCGCTCATATAGATTTGGATTTTAAGAAAAGCAATTATTTTAATATCGAACTATTTAAAAAAGATAATGATTGTAAATACTTTTATATTGCTTCATAATAATTTGTATTCATATTTCATTTTATCTTTCTTGGCGCTCTTTTAATTTAATGAATAATAATCGATTAATCGTTATGCTAATACTTTTATAATGAAGTTTTCATTTTTGAAAAAATTTCTTATGATACATTTGTTATTAATAATAGCTATTAAAAATTAAAAATAACTAGTTCATGTAAATATAATCATTTTTTCTTTCTTTCTTGTTTTTCTTCTTTGTTATACATTTTGAATAATCGTTACAAAGAGAGAAAAACTAAAGAGTTACTAATTTGTATCGAATATTTCTTAAGTGAGTTTTTTTTTAAATTTAAAAGCTCTCGAATATAAATATATGTGAGTAATTATAATAGCCTTTTTTATATTGTATAGATTGAATAAGGAAATATTCCGAAACTTTTGCTATTATAAAAATGCAACAGTTTATGTCCTGATAAGGTAAATGATTCTTTTTAAATATGGGTTGTGTGTACATGCGCCCTTTCTAACATTCTTCTGTATGTAATTTGAGATTCATTTTTAAAATTCATTTCATGGTAAAAGTGTTTTCTTTCCTTTTTCTTTTTGCTTAAAGATATTCTCAATAAAATGTTATAAAAATTTGATGCAGAACTTATATAGAACATAAACCAACAAAACAAAAGTAATGACAAAAAATCAGCAAATTTTTAATAATGTAATATAATGATAAAGAATGGGAATTGAATATAATTATAATTTGAGACATATTTATCGTATATTAAAAAATTCAGAAGATGACTTTAAAAGGGGCACAAAATTTATTATTCAATTTATTCTAACTGTAGCGTATGGAATAAAGAAACTTACAAAAAATATACATCCCCTAATGACTAAAATTGCCCTCAATTTATTTCTGTTGTTAACGCGCATGTAGACCATGGGTGTCAACATCACGGGCCGCAATGAACATATTTGAGGTCTGGCCGATATATCGGCACACAATAATATATAATAAAATAATTTTTTCCAGAAATAGAAAGTTTAGTATCAGAGAAGAGATGTCAAATGTCAAGATATAAACACTAAATTTTTCTTATTCTTTCATATATGTTAATTATAATGTATTAGTCGAAATAAACGTACGTTTCTATGAATATTGATTTTTTATTTTGCTGCCCACCTGAAGTTAAACCTTCTTTGTTTGGCCCACATTAGCCTTTGAGTTTTACACCCTTGATATAAACAAAGCATTATTCTATATCTTAAAAATCATTTTAAGAGAGTAAAAAAAAAGCAATGAAATCTCAAGCGGATTACGTTAAGCCTAAATTGATAATTTATTCCAAAAATTCAATTGAATTTAACATAGAAAAACAAACTGATTTATAGAATAAGCTGTCTTGTGGAAATGCCTTTTTAGCCGTTTTCAGAAGTTGAAATCAATCGATTATTGTTATTGAAATTTATAAGGGTACCATCGACCGTTTGCCTAAACGGGTAATGTATTAGGAGATCAAAAGAACCTCGGAAATGTTCCGTTCGATAGTCGATTGTTTTGTCCATTTCGTTAAAATAAAAGAAGTTATAGATTTACTTCGTCGGATAATCCGTACAGCGTCGTGGTACTAATATTCTGGTAACATCAAGTCACAGATCTCGGATTTCCCAATAACTGAGTAGCGATTAGGGAAGAAATCAAATCGCCGGAACGGAAGCAAAAGGGGAAAAAATAGTATTAATAAGAGCAAAAAAGAAAACGATTACGGTTTCCACGCATCGTTATCGTTTTCTTCGGTGCGTCTCGGAAGCTGGATAAACAAAGACAGCTGCAATAAATAATGCGACGGTTGAGTCGTCCGGAAGGAAGATCATTTTCTCATGGTTAGGTTATCGACTTAAATGAGTCGATCGAGTAAAAAGGTAAAAGAAAAGCTTGCGTTCGGTCTGATAACGATTTTACAAAGCTTACATTGTTTCTACTCAATTAAGTGGCAACGATAAAACGATGCTATGAAAGAAGAAGAAACTGTAGTAAGAATACCGGATGAACAAATGCTGGTATTTCACGTTTTCTGGTGGTAAAGATTGAAAAGAAAGTAATTTAAGATAGAGTACAAATAGATTTCAAGATAAAAATTAAGTATTACAAGATACATTCAGTAAAAAGAGAAGAATAAAAGTCAGATGACTTCCATGATTGAAAAAAAACAGGTTACGTATTTTTAGAAAGTAATTTTGCCTTTTTTTCCTGAGAGAAAATTTATCTTTTTAACTATTGTTCACTTTATTAAATTATTTCTGTAATTTGCATTCTTAATGCTCAGGCAAACTCTTTCAATCTGAAATCAATGAGATGGCTTTAAAAATAAATTTGCAAGAGAGATAATGTGTCTTTATAGTCTAGTAAAGTACTTAGAGGCTCTTTATTTAGAGTTGATTTTTTTGCAGCAATAACTATTAGTAAGAGAATGAAGAAAAAAGTAATTGTGTGTGCACTATCACATCGCTATTCAATTTTACAACTAATGGCAGTAAAAACAGAGAGCTTTCTTTACACATATTTGCATTGTATTTTTTGTTAAATTGCATCAGAAATATTTATAAAAAATTTTACGAGAATATATTTTGCATTAATGCAAGAGATATGCATTCAACATAAGGTTGGTTAATTAGCTTATGTACAATATTTTATTCAATTTAAATATAATATATGTTTTATACTTGTTAAAAAAAACTACACTGATAGTCATAGAAATTACAACACCAAGAAAGGCAAAAAATATCAAAGCTAAATTAAGAGATAGCTATCATTACAAAAATGATTTAAAACAAAAGCTTCTGCGACGTGGAGAAGAAGATGACAGTGTATTGAGTATTTCCACTACAATAACCGCTGCATCATGCTTTACAATTGAATGTCTTGTTGGGATATGACCATCCCTATTACCTCCACAAATTGCTTACATTTTTGAATTCACATTTGATCTTGTGTAGCAGTTGGTAGTGAAAGCCGGGCAGTCATTCTCAAATTATTGACCAGGCGAATTCGATATGCGATAGATTAATAGAATAAACATGACAAAAGGCTGCAATGAAATCGTTAGGTTGGGGGAGAAGTCTAGAAAATTACATGAGCGTGTGGACTCGCATTGTCTTGTTGGAATATGGACACAAGCAAGCTCTAAAGATAATGGAGGACAACAAACTTAAACTTTTGAGATAAACCTCGGTTCGGTCATTGTACCAACAATACGTACTACAGGTGTACGAAATGTACAGCAAAGGACCAATATTGCGAAACAGGAACAGTTAATCAACTTTTTTCGACGTTGTTCCTAGACACAATCAGATTATTGTGGTGTTGGAAACAAATGAGTTATTCTTCTGTGAAGGTAATGTCGTGTAATTCAGTTAAATCTATTTTCCGTTCAATGATCCATTGCGATTTTGAGACCCTGTAATTGACTTCTTGCAGGTATTCTATAATGTTGCAAATGACGTACATTGGCACATGCGGAGAACAAATTCTGTCAAACAGACCATATTTCCTATAATACGGTTCCTCATGGGGCATGATCACTCACAAACATGCTCACAATATGTCTATAATCACGTTAAGTGAGAACGACAAGGTTTATGTAATCGGTGCCATCGGTCTGTCCTACATTCTTGCATCCATCGAATACAGACCCATCTCAATGTATCTTGTCACGTCTGTCAAGATCACTTATTTCTCAGAAGGATAATCTGTATTCACTATGATCAACTAATCCCTCTTAGATTAAACTGAGAAATGTTCTCAAATAATACTCGTATTCTTTTCTTTGAGGTTAAACCCCAATAAAAGCAATTTCAGTTCTTCAAAGTGGTATTCCTTTATATAGTTCTTTTGGTAGCGTGAATGAGACTTTTATTTACGTCACACAATAAACCAACACGAGGGCTATTGGTGACGGACCTCTCACTTTTGAATATCGGTCAAAACTACCACACCACGTAAAAGGGAGTACAACCCTCTACAGATTTAATGTTCTTTCGGACTAACGTCTTCAGGACCACTAGGGCTTGAACTCGTGACATTCTAGCAATGAGTTAATGAGCATAACTAAAATACATTACAACAATTACCCTTTTCAGTGTCGCTGCAGGTGCTCATAATGAGCGTTTGTACCGAAATACTAATCATTTATATATCCCATCCTGGTATGCAGTGTGAAAAATTCATGCAGTTTGAATGCTTTTTGCATGATGTTACACTTTAAAATTCTTCATATATTTAATAAATAGCTGTGCCCTGCCACGCGTTGCTGTGACTCAGTTTGGTTAAAAAGAAAGCACATGTTTTCAGTATGTTTAAACATTTGCATTGGAGGTATGAATTTTTTATAAAAAAAGTATAAATATTGTATATACACAAAACTTTACTTAACCGATATCATTTGTAATTTGTTAACCAAATATTTGAAGTTATTACAACTTATTTTTCTCCTTATGTTAGAACTTAAATTTATTTACGTTGTATTTATAGTGGAGACCTCAAGTTTGAAGGTAAATTTCAATTGGCTCTACTCTGGATTCCTCGAGGGCAATGGGTTAGTTTTACAATGCTTATGGATATTCCTGTTAAATCAGAGGTGTATTCAAAAATGCACATTTCTCCAAACAATATCATTTGGAAACATAAACTGTATTTCCTGATATTATATAGGAAATGTTTTCATTCCGCAATATATCTGGCGAACAAAGTTTTTAATGGCTCTGGTACAGACAGTTTAATTTTCCCAGTGGTACAAAACATTCCTTTTGTTTCTCCCTTAAATTTTTGGAGAATTTCAATAAAGATACACTTCAGTTATTGTGCTGATGAGAACATGATGGCTCAACCTATAATCTTCCACTGGGTTGTACCGGAATGCAAAGTGACTGTTATTGTGTGATTGCTTACCCCAAAATCGTGTTTCACGCTAATGTACTGTTTCTGTTTGACATCTTTCAGCCACTCGCAATCTACTGTATTCCTTTTGTTAAGAACAGAGCAAATATGATATTGCAAAACATGAATGCTGGGCTCGCAAATGGGCATCCTCAAGTTTGACTGCCTGTTGCTCTGCTGCGCCCTCAGCATGTGCTTGTGCCATTCTTTGTCTGCTTTTCTCGTTTGCTGATGCCGGTTGCTTCTCAGTTTGATTACAATTACACTCGCTGCACTACTTTTGCCTTGTGAGTATGACGAGCTAAGTTTGATTTCCTGCAAGGCATTATTTTTATGTAGTGAAGCTAACTGACTGCACTTAAAAAGAAAAAAGTTAAAGCAAAAACATATAAAATTTCAAAACAAACAAAAAAAGAAAAATCAGGAACAAAAAGAAAGGGAAAAAATAAAAAAATGCTAATGAAATATTTAACTTCTATTGTGCATCAATTAGTACAGCTCAATTCCAACGCAATGAGAGGTTGATGATATTTTTATTTGAATACGCAAGAAAAATTCAAATATAAACACGGATTTCGCAGTAGAAATCTACAACAAAGTATTGATAATGATGGAAGAATTTTGCAATTTACTATTCAATTAACATTAGCAATTGTTATCAACAAATTTAAGGGCCTATCTTATAAACAGAGTGGCTTATATCTAGACACTGACTGCTTCACACACGGACAATTATTTGTTGTCTGGGTACTTAAATATTAGCATCACTATGTAGCCTAATTGCCGCCATGCAAATCACAACTATTTTCCATCCAAATCTGTTTTTTTTTCATTAAAAAATGTAAGAATGTTTCAGATATTAAGATGCAATATGCATGGCACCAATTTTGCTTACAATGATGCTAACACATAAGTACCGTTGTGCGCTGTGTGTTCCAGAGCAGCAGTCCCTAATTGGTGAGAAATTTTGGATGGTACACAGAAAAATTGGGACATTATTTATACTTTTCTGAAGACTCAGTTTGAAAAAAGATGAGCAACAAAAAACAGATATTTGAATAATACTTTGCTAAAAACTTTTAGTTACCATTTTTAACACATTTAGTGAGTTAAGATATTTTTCAGCTATTTTTTCAGATATTCCATCGAAATTTGAAAGTCAGCTTTGGTAACCATAGTAAATTGGTGGCAAAACACTTCAGTCTGTTGATTGTTGGTAGGTTAGTGCTTTTCATGAAGTTTATTTTCATGTGTATGGAAACGTAAATAAAGACGTAAATATAGCTATAGTTGTCTGCCATATAGTGGTCAATCCTATTAGTGGTCCACAAATTATAAAGTTATACATTAAGTGGTTCATGAAGTCCTGAAGGTTGGCAACTGTTGTTCAAGTGTTGGCACACCAGACAATTTCTGTATCTGCACAGACAATGAAGCAACACCAAATGTCTACCCATATAAGCATTGTAAAAATAACCCTTTAATCTCAAGAAGAGCCATTTTACATTTATTTTAAAACTTGGCACCTCCCCACTATGTAAATAATTTTAGATTCATACACAGGACAAAAAAAAACATAATAACTTGGAGTATCCTGTTAACAAATTACAGATGAAATCTTTTTAGAAAAGTTTTGTTTATGTATATTCACACATTTTTTAATAAAAAAAAAGTCATACCTCATGTGCAAGCGGTCAAAAATATTAAAAATGAGTGCTTTCTCTTTTCTTTCTTTTTAAAGAGACTGAGCCACAGGAATGCGTGACTGGGTACAGCTACCTATAACAAAAACAAACTTAAATGTTAAAAATCTATCAAAAACAAATTAAAGCTCAATATTTTGATGAAATCACCAAAAACAGTTCTCAACAAAGGTACTATTGGAACTATGTCACCCCGATTTTTTATGTGTCGCACACGGTGAATTAGCAACCATGTGCTTTCTTTCATATAATGTTGCCAATACAGTTGCGATAATACGTAAATACCAAAACAAATACAAAATATACATAAAATAATCTTAATTTTCCCATTTGTATTCACAGTAACATCAAATAAAATTTTGAAATCGCACAAAATAGATCCTTTGCGAATTTAATGTTATTGCCCCAACTTTTAGAAATTTCAACAATTTAGGTGAAAAATTCACAGCCAAGTGCAAAAAAATATTATTATTGTGTAAAAACAGTCATATAATAATTTTCCCTTTTTGAATGCATATTGCAGCATTTGGCGATGTCATGATTTTAGGTATATGGTTGACAAAAAAAAGCGTAAGTACACCAAAAAATAAAAATTCTCTTTTTATTTAATTTAGAATTACTGAAAAACATAACATACTTGAAAGATTTCAATTGATACGCTACTTTTTTGTGGAAATATTTTGAAATCACGCCAATCCATAGCTTAGATCCATAGCTTACAGAATTAAAATTAGTATTTTGTACATGAAATATACACAAATTCGTGTTCGAATTTAAGCAATATGAAACAAGTAAAGAAACTTTTATTTCATTAAATAAACTCATATATTCAAATTACGCATGAAAAGATCAAACGTTAAATATTACATTTAAAACTCAAAACAGAGCACTTATCGTATCAAGTTAGACATGTAATTTTTCAGGATTAAATTCCTTTCTTTTTTCATAGAAAATTTGACACTAATTAATCGCATAAAAAGTTTCCTCGCAAGTTTTTTCTCTTAAATCTTTCTGCTCATTTTTTATCTGGATTATAAAAAAAAGAGAAAAATAAGTGTAAGTCATCAGACTTAAGCACACATATATTCCCTATGAAAAATATATTATTCTATAAAAAATGATAGGCGTTTGAAAATTTTCGAAGCGCTATCTCTGTATATTGAGATAACAGTTTTGTTATACATTCTACTTATTTTTAACAAAGAAAAAATCTTTATCGTAAGAAAATATAAAGAAAAACGTAAATCCTTACTGTTATTGTCTGGATCTATAAATTGATGTATATAATCCGTACGTATATAAAATCCCGACCTGAGAGCGAACTTTGGATCAAATTAAACCATTAGTCATTAAAAACTATTTAAAAGCAGTATTTAATTCCATAACTTGTTAATTATTAATTAATTAATCTAATATAAATCATGTAACATAGTGCCTTTTTTCCCCATGAAACATTTCAAATTGTTAAATGGATACAAAAACAAAAACAAAAAAATCCTAAAAACATAGCATTTTTAATCACTACACTAATGACAAAATATTCCTTTTACTTTCGATTGACTGCTGTGTTTAAACATAACTAAAAATAAAATAGCGGTAGCATTTCTAGAAATAACCATTCAATTTATAGTCCTTTCAGACAATGTAGTGGCCTCTTGGGATAGGAGTGGTTTATACCTTTTATGAGGCTGGTTTTTGCCTATTTTTGTACTAGCAGCTTTGTCTCATTAGATAAATACTTATTGTTGTCTGAAATCTCACTTTTCGTTTACAATGTAACATGCACTCTAATATATACAATGTACACAATATAATGTACAAGGGGTGATCAAATGAAAAGGTACGAAACGACATAAAAATGAAACAGTTAAATATTTGCATATTCCGCCAAGGGAGAATGTAGCGAGACATCTCGGGATGCCATTGGAGACTCTGACTGGGATCGGATCATGCGCGGGTGCCCGCATGCGCAGGAGAGAGCAAAGGCTCTTATAAAAAGTGGCGTCCAAATGATGCGAGCACAGAATTACTCGAGCACAGAAAAAGTATTAACTCCGATGTGTACTGTGAGACACTCCGACGCCTACGCAGGTCCATCAAGAACAAAAGACCGGGGCTGCTCACGGAGGGTGTGGTTCTGCTCCATGATAACGCGCGTCCACACGTCTCCAGAGTCACACAAATGGAACTGGACAAGTTCCAATGGGAGACGGTGGACCATCCGTCCTACAGTCCGGACATGTCACCCTGCGATTTCCATGTGTTGGGTCCACTGAAGAAACACCTGAAAGGAAAGCGCTTCAACTCGGACGACGTACTCAAGGACACTGTGAAGGACTGGGTCTCGTCACAGCCACAGGAATTCTGGGAACAAGGAATCCTGCGGCTTGTTCATCAGTGGGATCGTTGTGCTCAGGCCTATGGTGTATATTTTGAATAAAGTCTATATTTGTACCCACCGTGTCGTTTCGTACCTTTTCATTTGATCACCCCTTGTAGAAGTATTTTTCTAAGTTAAAAAAACCAATAGATATTTCCTGAGGTTATCTGATATATTGTTATTTATTATTGAATGGATCTATAGAGCAGCTATAAAGTAAACCGGTATTAATCTAAAGTCACATATTGTCAAAGCACCGTATTGAATGAAAAATGCATATTAGCAGAGAATTCTTGTTAAATTAACATTTTAACATTGGTTTAATATAGTTTCAGAAAAAATAGGTTTTTTTTATATATATAGATATAGTGCGAAACTTTTTCACAGAGCGCCTTTTTATGTTGTGAAACTTTTATTGTAAGACAACTTTTTCTTGCGTATATTTTCAGCTATATTGTTAACAATCATGCCATTAAATACTAAATATTATTATTAATAATATGAAAGAAATATTTTTAATAAAGAATTATGTTAATTTTTGGGAAAAGATGTAAATCGATGTGTGAAACAACTTGGGGGATTTATTATATATTCTTTTTATATGACATTATAAATAAACCCTTTATTTCCCCTGAAATCATTGTTTTATTTCAGGGGATTATAGCACTTATAAATTCACTTAAATCTAAGCAATTTTAATTAGTTAATTGATCCCATATCGTTGCATTACGACGATTAAATATATTTGTAGTATTAATTTATTGTGAAGGATGATGTTTTATTGTAAGAATGTATGTAATAATCATAATTTTTTTTAAAGAAAATAAAAATTACATAAGTACGATTTCACTCAAGAATATCTAACCTTTAAGCTATCAGAAAGAAATTAAAAATAAAAATTTATCGTCTAAAGTCTAGTTACCTTTTTTCTCTTCTTTTCTGAAAGAATTCATAAATAATCACTGCCTCAACTTAAAAAAAAAAAACATTTTTTGTGTGTACTTCGCAATTTTTAGTATTGGAAGTTAATATAATTTTTAAAAGTCATTTTCTAACTCATATGCTTTTCTTTTTTTTAATATATTTTCTTTCATTTTCTTTAATCTTGACTTCTAACTGAAGCAACCCAGACAAATTAATGACAAAGAGCTAAATTTAGAACTGTTTATTGAATAAAAAATAACCCAAATGGAGGGGGGGGGACTAAAATTAGTTCCGTAAGTTAAATTCTCAACACTGAAGGGCAGACGGATTTTTCAGGGTGAAAACTTCGCAGTTATTTAATTTTTGAATTATTTAATTTATGTAATAGCTTTCTGGGTTGTTATCAGCGTAGTGAAAGCTTGAAAGCAAAACTTGACACTGAACTATGAGTTATTGAAGGCTTCCTGTTTTGCATGTAATTGAATCTTCTACTATTTAATGATGCTTATGATAGGATGAACCGTACGTTTGAAGAGTTAAGAGGCACTCAGTTAATAGTGTCAAGTTTTCTTTAACTACCCACGTCTTGAGGAAACATGTATGGCTTCCAAGAATCATTTATCAACTAGGCAATTAGTATTGACTCACTAACACATAACAATTCACTGAACTCGCTTTTTTTCTTCTTTTTTGCTTATGACTTCCATACGCAGTTAGTATCAATGGAAAGCAAGATGGTTTGAACAAAGAAATTTCGAACTCAATAATTTCATACTTATTTTGATTCCCCAGGGAGAGACTACGGGGACGAGACTTTGTGTAATAGTAGTTCTCTATTAGGGTGTTCAAACGTCAGTATAATAATGGCCAAATGGCCAGGCAAATTTAGTTAAAAAATTTCACACAGTCACATAAATTTATTTAAAAAGGGCTTATTAAATATTAAATGATATTTAATTCAATTATTTTTTGTATTTGACTTCCATACGCAGTTAGTATTAATGGAAAGCAAGATGGTTTGAACAAAGAAATTTCGAACTCAATAATTTCATACTTATTTTGATTCCCCAGGGGAGAGACTACGTCGACGAGACTTTGTGTAATAGTAGTTCTCTATTAGGGTTTTAAAACGTCAATATAATAATCGCCAAATGGCCAGGCAAATTTAGTTAAAAAATTTCACACAGTCACATACATTTTATTTAAAACGGGCTTATTAAATATTAAATGATATTTAATTCAATTATTTTTTGTATTTGACTTCCATACGCAGTTAGTATCAATGGAAAGCAAGAGGGTTTGAACAAAGAAATTTCGAACTCAATAATTTTATTATATTATTTTGATTCCCCAGGGGAGAGACTACGGGGACGAGACTTTGTGTAATAGTAGTTCTCTATTAGGGTGTTCAAACGTCAATATAATAATGGCCAAATAGCCAGGCAAATTTAATTTAAAAAATTTCACACAGTCACATAAATTTATTTAAAAAGGGCTAATTAAATATTAAATGATATTTAATTCAATTATTTTTGTATTTTTTAAAAAATAAAATATTTATTATAATTATATAAAATATTTATATTATATTTTATAAACGTATTATTACAGTATAATTTAATCATTATAATATTATTCATAAATAATAATATTTTTCATAAAAATTTTTATATTAAATGATATATACTTATTTCGCATTTTAAAAAGGAAAATAATTACTATAGTCATATAAAAAATTTAAAGTACCTTTTTAATTAAGTTTATTTAATGATAAAAATACCATATTTACTTGAATCTAAGCCGCACCATTTTTCCTGTGTTATTGCTACTAAAATCGGATGCGGCTTAGAATCGAAGGCAAAACATTTATTGGATGGAAGAAACTGAATTTGAACCTTCTTCAAAAGAAAAAATGCAATTGCTCATTCTGGCCGCTTAATGACTTATCTCATTTCTCAGTTTATCTCTACTATAATTCAGTCTATCCTAAACATCAAATACGTCGGTAATATCATCAAGATATGTTCACTATGACGCAAGTATTAAAAGAGAGGCAATTTTATACAAAGAAAAATAAAACGGAAAAAGAGTAGCTGCCATTGAAAATTTGATATGGATGAAAAAATACACGTCGATGGCGTAAGCAAAATGATAATTTTTTGCTTTTAAATGGCCATCAGTCTTTAATCATCCTTTTACATTCTTATGCAATCATTATTTAAAAAAATGTTGCAAAACAAATGCATTGGATGACATGGAAGACAACACCGTGTGTTTCGGTGGTTCTCACCGACACCAATTCCGAAGTCAGCTGTGACAAATGGCAGTGGAAAATCATTTTCGAAGCATGATACTCACGGTTAGAGTAATTATAGGATCGTGTATGTATTTGAAAGTTTTTAATACTGGCCAGATAAATTAATTATTACCTTCTTATTACATCTCATTAAAGTTTTTTTTAAATTTCTTAAGTATTGGATATCGATGAACCCTTTACAGAATCGGGGGTGCAGCTTAGAATCGAGGACAATATTTTTTTCACAAAAGCATTTTGAGAATTCGGGGTGCGGCTTAGAATCAATGGTGGCTTAGATTCTAGTAAATACGTTAAATTAATTGAAAAAAAGAGATAAATAAGTCGCTCGTGGGACTCGAACCCTAAGCGACGGGAGCGATACGGGAATCCGTTGGCACTTATGTTTCTGCATTATTGGAGCTAGTTTGAACTTATTTTTATGTATAAGCTAAGTATGAATTTCGAAGTCTATTTTTTCCGAATTCACTGGTCATTCGGTGCTATTGTATTGACGGTTGAGTACCCTAAATGAGTAATAATGTTACACAGAGTCTTGTCCCAAATGAATTTCCTACGTCGTGTCCTCCCCTTGTCAGAAGACAAAATGCTATGATAACAGAAAAGCGCACTATTTTCCCCTATTCTCTTAAGTTTACTGTGAATAACACCCACTTTTAAAACAAAAAATAAGGTAGAATTTACAGGTGCGAGATATATATATACGTCGGATACAAAAATAATAAATATAAAGAAAAGATTAGTGTTATAAAAAAGTAGATTTGTATACATACTAAATACTGATTATTTATAAGAAATGACACACCATATGTGAACTTTCATAATTGGATAACATGAAAAGTTCGTCATATTTGTTTTCTGTTTCATCGTCACCATCATTCTGACTCTGTGTCATAAATAAATAATAATAATTCGTTCCGACTAGGTTGTTAGACATACAACATTTTTTCTTCAATAACTTCGAATTATGTCAGCTTTATATATAATGGACTTTTATACTATTCATTCTCGCACTATACCTATACCTCAAAATGTAAAAGCATTGCACATGTACATTTCAAGTTTCTTCATGAAAACAGGAGCGTGTTATACGGCGAATATATTAAGCAATATATCAATCGTTGGTATGGCCAAGTAATTTTAGCGCGTTTTTCACATGTTGTATTTTACAATAATGCAACTAATGAACTTTTTACTAACAGAAAGTAGTGTGTACTATACTTAAAAAGAAAAATTTTTAAATTAATTTTTTTAATTAATTAAATTTAAATATGATTCGGCTCATCTAGGGCACAAATGCGACCAAATGCCGAAAACCCGAGGTCAATCGGTTAATTATTGGCTGAGAAAAAGGTATGACAAAATATGGAACGAAGACGAAGTCTGCGTCCTAATAGCGCTTTTTTTACACTACGTGAAAAACGCTCTAAAAATTAAAAATTACCCATTGCCAAAGTATGAGTGCGCTTCATAAACGTGGATGTACTGTATGTGAATCTTGATTAATAAGTTTCAGTGTTGGCTTGCTTATCACCATGGTAATTAAGAAATGATCTTAATAGACATAAATAATAATGTCTCTATTTTATAATTTGGATACGGGTCTTGGATGTTCTTGGAAATATTCTATTTTAAGTGTATTTGTTATTAATTTCTCCTGTTCTTGATACAGAGCATTCTGGACATGCTCATTGCCTGATTGTCTTAAAATCTTGATTGAGAGGTTCCTTTTCAGTCAAATGTATACATATTATTATAATAACTATGTATTTTTATTGTCCTAATAAAATATCAAAAAGGCGCAAGGACTACCCAATCAATTTACAGAGTTACGTTGAAATTGATACTTCACTTTTAAAACGAAACATATGTTTTCATCATATTATGTTTTAAAAAATACTGTTATCAAGATTTCAAAAATTGAGAATAGAATTCACAAAATTAACACGACAATCATATCTTAGAAATGGCTGGTAGATGAAGACCTTTGAATAAGACACACACACACACACATATTTGAGAAATAAACTAATTACTTTGTATTTTATTTTATATTGTTTCATGTTGCCTGAAATTCGGACATGTAATGTTTTATTTTAATTTCAAATTCCGTCTGTATCATGATAATAGACTGTATTTTTAGTTTAAACTCCCAAGTTTTTGTTTACAGAACTGTAATCCTAGCCTAGTAATAAATATTCATTTCCATTTTTGTAAATGTTTGATGATGTAAGAATAGTAAGAATATAAACCACACATATATTACGTGTAATTAAGTTTATTTTGCTTTTCAAGATGAATTAACAATGAAAGCTATTGTAAAGTCAATATGCAAATGTGTAGCACCGTGCCATGTAAAGGAACTGATGCACGTTAAACTGCTCGAGGCTCCAAGTCCTCACTTAAGCATCATGAGCAAGTTTGGAGAGTAGGATGCCAGTTTATAATGTCATTTTATTCACTTCTCAGTAGTCCAATATTATGAGGTTTGTCAGTTATACACCTAGTTAAGCTTCAAAATAGACGTTATTAAACAATCAACAATCTATATTCTGTCATGGACAGCTTCCTATGATAAGATGTCAGACTGTGGCTCATAAAATGAAACTTAATATTTAATGAAGAAGGATATTTAATGCATAGATGTTGATTAAAATGTTTCTTTTAATTAAATGCAACTCTTTGTTAATTATTTTTTAAGATATTTCAGATGACGTGTTATCTATATACACTGCTGGCCACCGTAAATGCAACACCCTGAAGGAAGCACGCAAATAACATGAAATTTGCAACATGCATTAGCAGAGGTGAGATATGCAAATGATTAGAATTTCAGCGCAGACACACATCACGCCCGCCTGTGGTGCCACCTCAAAGCGCTATTTAAGGCT
The DNA here is from genome assembly GCA_019973975.1 of Trichonephila clavata. Lineage (NCBI taxonomy): Eukaryota > Metazoa > Arthropoda > Arachnida > Araneae > Nephilidae > Trichonephila > Trichonephila clavata. Next base: position 137,834 of record BMAO01019352.1, read on the forward strand.
TGGAGATTTCGACGGTTTCAAGTTCGGCAATCGTGTTTTTCTTGTGGTTTTTTTCAAAAAACGATCAGTTATGTCTCGTAGAAAACAGCGATCAGCTTTTGATCAAGTACCTGAGTACGAACAGAGGAAGGATAGTGACCTACCGACATTGTGCATTATCTTTCTGGGAAATCAGTAGTCGTGTTGGACGAAACCAAACAACTGTAATGCGGATATGTGACCGTTGGATGCAGGAGGGTACGACGGACCGAGGTTGTTGATCGCATCCACCTCAGTGCACCACTTCACTTGAGGGCAGGCAAATTGTGTGCATGGCAGCGACGGATCGCTCAGTCACATCACAAACCATAGCACAGCACGTTGAGTCTGTAACGCATCATTCAGTGTCTGCGCGTACCATTCGACGCCGTTTACAGCAGAGTGGCGTCCATTGCTTGGTCTACCCTTGACGCAGAACCACAGACGTCTCCACCGCCAATGGTGCGATGAAAGAATGGAATGAAGTTGTCTTTACTGACGAGTCACGCATATGTCTGCAACACCACGATGGTCGGATTCGAGCCTGGAGACACAGTGGAGAGAGGATGCTGAACAGCTGCGTTACGCACCGCCACACTGGTCCTGCACCGGGTATTATGGTATGGGGCAGTATTGGATATCACTCTCGCACTCCTCTAGTACGCATTACCGGTACTTTAAACAGCCAGCGCTACATCTCCGAGGTGTTGGAGCCAGTTGTCCTTCCTTACCTTCAGGGCTTGGCCACAGCCATATTTCAACAGGATAATGCGCGACCACACGTGGCACGCATTGTCCAAGTGTTCTTCGTCAATCACCAGATTGAATTGCTTCCCTGGCCGGCTCGCTCTCCGGATCTTTCGCCGATAGAAAACATGTGGTCCATGGTTGCTCAACGATTGACCCAAATTACACCCCCAGCTGCCACACCAGATCAACTTTGACAACGTGTGGAAGCTGCGTGGTCTGCTGTACCCCAAGAACACATCCAAAGTCTCTTTGAATCAATGCCGAGGCGTGTGGCAGCGGTGATCTCCAACAATGGCGGCTACTCTGTCTACTGATTCTGGCAGGAACCACAATTCACGGAAGTTTATAAATTTAATCATTTGATCCTTGGTCAACATGTTATCTACAAAATAAATTTTGTTTTGCTATCTCTTGTCTTTCTTGGTGTTGCATTTACAGTGGCCAGCAGTGTATATAAAAATGAATGTTTGTATATTTGAAATCGCTTCGTGGAAAAGGTTTCTGTGCTATCCTCTTTGTTGCAGCTGCCTAACCAGGTGGCGCTTTCAAAAGGCAACTTCTGCAACGTTCAATCAATCGCCAAGTTGCCAACGTGGTCGCCAAAAATGATACCAACTTGATTCTATCATTAACATTTCGCTATGTTTCCATTAAATCGCTATTATAATGTAAGGAACGGCTTTGCTTGCGATTTATTATAACTTAACATAAAATAAATACAGCAGAAAGTAATATTAACGTATTACACATCCAGATATATATTAGTTACAGTTTTTTAAGCGTTCGTTACGCAAAATTTGTAACAATATGTTACTTTTACTGAGCAGAGATTACTTTATTAAGGTGTTTTCAAAAATAAACCCATAAGAGAGTTAAGGGACGTTATAAATAAATAAAAAATCCTTTTTTTCAACTATTAGACCTTTAAACTTAAAATTTAATTTTTTTTTTTTTTTTTTTTTTTTTTTTTTTTTTTTTTTTTGTTTAGCTAAGATACGCAGAAGCTTTTTTTTTTTTTTTTTTTTTTTTGTTAAATTTGCAATTCACATAAAATGAACTCACTAAAAACTTCTTAATCCTTCAATTTATATTGTTTAATTTTTCAATTTACCCGTTCGAAAAACGGGTGTTGTAATAGCTAGTATTATGTGTAGATAAATGTGTTACTAGGTAAAAACTTGCCATTATTTTATCATTGAGCTCTTCAGTAGAAAATATGTAGTTGAAATTTCCTGCATGGTTGTGAGCCTTTATTCCCAATAAATGACAAGACTGAATTTTTGGAGTAGTTAATTATTCTGGTTCCGAATCATCATATCGAACGAAAAGCGGAAACTCCAACTGTTTCCATTTCTGAAGTTGAGTGGCTTTAATTATCCGACATGGAATATTAATATGAAAGTTCTACTAATTGACCGGCGTAGTTGGGTTCATTATTCGATAGTACCAGGAGAGATAATGTTTAACTCTGAATTATTTATTTTAAACTTATTTTAAAAGAATGCGCGTAAAATAGATAGTAATGTATGTAACATCTCGGGTACTGAAACTTCTGAAGAAGTCGAGGAATCTAAATCTGAAAAACTTTTTCAGGGAGAAGTTCGCATTTTAGAAATTCGTAAATTGTTTAAGAAATTCCAGGTATTGCCAGAATAACATATTTGGCGTTGAACTATAGAGGAGTAAATAATAACATTGGACAAGCATAAAGTGTAGTTGCTAGTTGATTCTCCGAAGCATTTTATAGATTGTAAATGGGTCTATTCCGTTAAAAAAAACGTCAACTCAAAAATTTAAAAATTTGAAAGGTAAGCTAATACAATATTGATTTAAACAAAAATTTGGAATCGTTGATTAAAAAAAAATTTAACCTGTTGCACATTTTTCTCTGTTTTTTTATAGTTACAATATCATAATTGGTTTACATGTATGTCGAACTAGATATATGCTTGTATGGATAATTGCATCAGAAAACTTAATTGTTCCAATAACTAGAGCATATTTAAGAAAAAAAATGCGAGCTATGCTTATTGCAAAAATAATTCTGTGACGTTCATAAAAAAAATAGAGTTTGGAATGAATAATGTTAAAAATCACATTAGAATTTTTTTTTTATTTTCATAAGCCAAAACATTGTAATTGTGTTTATAAGTTGAAAAAATTAATGTTGTGTGTATTTATTTTGCACATTGATCATATTGTCTTGATAAAAACGAAAATAGAATCGAACGCTTGTTTTCAAATCTAAAAACAAAATTTTTTTTGAACATAGAGGAAGTTGGAAAAGCTGAATATCTTTTGAGTGTAAATTTTGAGACGAAAATGGTAATATACATTTACATCAGAAAACAAAGATAATTTTAAAATTATTGCGTAAATTTTCATAAATTGGTGAGGGTGTTTATCCCCTTCTCCCAATACAAAGAAAAGCACAAAATTATCGAAAATAAAACTACGAAAACATACTTCTATCCATCGTTCCTTACATGTCTTTCATATCTGGCTGGCAAAAGATCCCATGACATAGCTTTCGGCATGAATTCAATGCCACAATTTTGAAATGGTTGCACAGACTGAAATTGGTTTATTCTATTTTTTTTCCTTATTTTTAATATATGTGAATGATTACAAGTTAAATTTATTCAGTATAAATAAATGTGATCATATAGCTGTTGCTTTTGAAAGCAACATTAATAACAATCTATCAGTCGAGTAATCTTGGCGGTGATTTGATTTTTGAGTTAAAGTCGACCTTTAAAGCAACACAAGAGTTATCGGTATTGGACCTCGTAATTTGGAGCCACAGTCAAATCACGAGGATGACACCTGAGCTGGCATTCACCTTTCCAAACACTTACACACCACAAAAACGTGAGGACATTAACAGATTTAACATGCATCAGCCCCTCTACTTATTGGATCTAATGAGGTGAAACATACCATTTAAGTTATAAAACAATACACATACTTTAAGAATTTTTTGGCGATCCCCTGATCCGGTTCCCCTTTCTAGTATTTTTCTATGGAAATATTTTAAAAAACAAAGCTTAGAAAGGTAATGATAGATTATATCGGAAAAAATTGTGTTATATTAGTAGTCAGTAACAGCAGTGCTGCTCAACTGTTTTATCGCCGCGGACCGGCCAACGTTTGATCATTTTACCATGGTCCGCTGAGGGAGGGGGAGGTTAATTGTTTATATTTTAGAATATTTTAGTAATTTTAATTTTTTTGTATTTAAATAGGCATTCAGAATATAATACAGTTACAACAAAAATGAATATAAAGTGTTTTTAACAGGGAATATATAGTTCGTTGAATGGAAAGTCGCACAAACCCGAGAGAAATATAGCCCTGTAAATAAAACAGAAATAATTTAATGTTTCTTGGGCAGCCCGATACCATTTGATCCAGGGTCCAGAACCCGTTCATGGCCCAGGGTTGTAGACCACTGCCTTAAGCATCTTAAAACTGTTTTCATAAAATATGCTCAAACAAGTTCAGCTTTGCCTACAAGCAAGAAAAGGGCAAATAGTTTAAGCATTCATTATAAACAAAAGTTCAAAGTGTTTTCTATGCTGCGTTGTTGTAAACATAATTGTTTCAATCGTTTCATTTTTATTATTATGCACTGCTGGTCAATAAATTTGAAACACCAAGAAGGAATTATGTGACGAACGTCATAATAACATGAAAAGAAGTAGAGGTTGAGGTATATAAATAATTAGTATTTCAGAGAGCATTTAGGTACACGAGGGAGAAATGACATTTCTAGCACTGCACAAAAAAGTTATATAGTGGATTTCTCATTCGGAAAGCGCTTTTAAGGTCGTAAATTGCTCAGAATATTGTGTTATGCCTCGAATAATAAGAAATGGTTACTAGCTAGTATAGAAATTCGATACAGGCAGGATCGTTGCCTATTGAAAGTGTGGATTATTGTTCCATGTTATTACCCATCACACTGAAAGAAATCTAACCACCGTCATGTGAATTTGGAATCAATTAGTTGCTAAAGGTCACACTGAATCAGTGGCATAACGTACACCCTGCAACCCCACATCGCGGTGGGCCCAAAGCCTAATTGACGCTAAATACGTACCCTTTATAAGATCAGGCGTGAGGCCCAAAACCTGACTTTGCAGGGGTGTCGTAATATTCTCCGTTACGCCACTGCTCTGAACAGTATGCAGAATCCCCATCAACTCCACGCCTAGTGCCCGAAAGGACAGACATATTGTAAGGTCGGCTCTGCAAGGCCGTACAACTACATTAGTCAAAAAATAGGCATGTTCGCAGCAAGCCCAACATCCGCTCGTATGGTGTGACGACGTTTACAACAGCATAGACTATCAGCACTGTGACCATTATTCGGCTTTCCTTGACAATGTAACATAGAGAGAGATGGCGACTCTGGTGCGCCGAACAACAAAATTGGATACAGGATTGGAAGGATACTGCAGGCAGATGTCTTGGTTCTGCATTCAGTATTCTAATGGCCATATATGTGTCTGGATTCTCCGAGAAGACACCACATCACCTGCTTGCAATCGACATCGGCATAGAAGCCTTGCACCTGGTGTGATGGCTTAGACAACTATTGGTTAAGTGACTGTTACATCTCTAATTTAGATCAACGGTAATTTGAACGTAGATCGGTACGTTTCTGACATCTTATGGCCAGTGGTTGCGCCTTATCTTCGTGGTCAGTCAAACCCGATATTACAACAAGATAATCTAAGATCACATGTAGCCCGTCATGCTCTGATCTTCTTGGATATACACAGGGTTGTTTCTTTTGCCTTCACGGTCTCTAGATCTGTCACGCAATTAGTTATTGGCAGCTGAGAAACAGTCTCGAAGCCTCTCTTCAGCTGATACGGTTGATGAAGTGCGACATATAGACTTGAAGCATTATAGAATGAGTTGCCCATTTCTGTCATCTAAGCCCAGTTTGATTCCATGCCTAACCGGGTAAGGGCTGCCTTAGCTTCCAGGGATGGCAGCTGTTTATACTAATTTCACACCCTTGAAGATTTAATCATTTTATCTTCATCTCTTACTGTTTACGAACAATGAATATCTTTTTCTTTTTTTTTTTGTATTTGATTTCTTTATAGTGTTTAATCTTTTATTCACACAGTATAATGTCAAAAGAAAAATAAAGATGCGTACATAAAAACAAAAAAGCATTAATATTTTAAGTTTTGGTCTAATTAAAAGAGAATAGGCTCTAAATTCAAGTAGCGACATAGTCATAGAATACTAGGTTTACCATGAAACCTGACAAAATATGCTGAGTAAAAATAAAGTTAAAAAATGAGTATTGAATAAATATTGATTAATTATATAAATAGTAATATATCCTCATTTAAAACTAAAATACATTTTTAAAAAATTTGAATGCATTGCAATGGGAACAAAACATAATTTTTTAATAATATTTGAAATTCATTATAGTCTAGTCTAAACCAGAGAGAGATGAGATAGTAATAAACGGCTTCAAAGCGACTAGTATTTAACATGTCAACAGAAATTTTTTTAGCAGTGAAGATTTTATTACTTCTACGCATACTGGTCTTAGGTCTCAGGTCATGAGACCACCAATGACCATGTCCCATATTCATGACCATGTCCCATCCCCCTACAAGTTCTGATTCTTCTCAGCTCGGTACTTCCAAGCTATGTCTTATCCCTGATGCATCTAACTCAACTCATTATGTCCTTCATTTAGAGATATCACCACCACCTCCAAAAAAGTAGACATAAAATGTACAGGCAAGAAAGCTGGATCTTCTTCTATAATAACGTATTCCCCATATAAAAAAACGTTAGAAAATGAACTAAAATAAAAAGACAAAAATAAGGAACCAGCGTCTCCAAAACAACAGCAAAACATTCAAAGACCTTTTGTTAAGAATTCAAAATTAAACCGATCATCTTGACCTAAACCTACTAGAGATAACTCCAGTGAATCGTTCCATTCTGATGTATCATTTGTAATAGACTTCATGCCATCGCCCAAAAAACCAGAAGACAAAGGCTCTGAATGTATATCTTCTGTAACAGAAAATTCTCTGAAGATCAATGAGAGGAAATATGGATTCAGTGTTTCAGCTGTTTTCAGTGGTCTAACCTTGATTGTACTGGAGCAGAGAAAGATTATATTTGAGACTTTTGTATATAGACTCGAAATAGAAATAACTTTCACGGGTTCGTAAGGGAACCGGGACGTTCTCGATGACGCAAAACAAGCAAAATTTCGATTTTCAAAGGAACATTATTTTCAAACACAAAAAGACTCCGTAAACAAACAAAAAATTATGTCACACAATCTAGATACTTTTTTTAATATACTATAACATAAAATTTTTAAATGTCTACAATATTTTTAGAAGTATAAGGATTTAAATAAGTACACTTAGATACCTGTAGTTTTCCTTTTATAACATATAAAACAACAAATCATTCTGTTTTAGTTACAAATTTGTACCTTTATTTAAATGCTCTATTTTTTTATATTTCATTGCTAAGAAATTTTTTTTTTAATTTTGAACCTCGATTTTTTAAAATTTTGATAAAAATGGTAATTTTTTTTTTAGAAAATTGACAGTAAAAATAAAAATACTAACATTTCTGGAATTAAATTAACAGCATTAAATACATTATTACTATACAAAAGCTCAAACCAAATTTCATTAAAATATAATAGATAGATTTTTCTATGGATGTACCTAAAAACTAGAAAAACACTTTTTGAGTAATATGAAAGAAAAACTAAATAAAATGGTACAGCTTACTAAAATTTGATATTTAAAATATTCCAGATTTGTATTTATCTTTCATGAACACTTCTATAGCCTCCTTTTTCCTTTTATTTAGTCTTTCAATAGTCTTAGCCTCTTTGCTGGCTTTTTAAACTGTCTCATCTCGGCTTCACAAACTCTAAATGTGTCAATTTTTCGAAGGCCTTCACAAGTGCTTATCCCAAGATTTATTTTTTAGTGCGCTTAATAACTTTGTTTCTGCATGTGCATCTTCATTAAAGCATATCACTGCGTCCATTACGCCAATTTGCAAATTTTTTGTGTGCTTACAATTGTGTTTTTTGGAACTTGATTCCATACACAGTTATTGAAGCTTTCATTTGGGTTCTGGGTACGATCATGCAAACATTTTTGCAAAAGTTATTTTGCAGTTAAGTCTCCAAATACATGTTTAAAAAATTATACATATGTTTGTAATTTTTTTTACACTTGACAAGAACTGGTTTTGTGAGGGAATGTTTGTAGATATACTTTTCTCCAGATACAGACATTTGTTGTAACCGCCATAGTTGTTGTTTACATTTTAAAACTGCAATTACTCGGGTATTAAGCTTTAAACCTATTCATGTTATACATTTTTGGAATCAGCATTCACAATTTACTTTTTTTAAAAATAAAAATCAAAAAATCGATTTTCCGAATGTGAAAAACGGTTCTCTTAAATAATTAGATTTTATAGTTAAAAATAACTATGTGTTTTATGAAGTCTTAATTAATTTTCCAATAGATTAAACTCCCTATTCCATAATACCATCCGCTTACTATTTTTCTTTAAGATAATTTTTTTCATAGCAACAAAAAATATTATTTTTTGACAAATGATAATTCCTTACAATTGCTTATAGTATATATTTTTGATAATTTTGAAGATTGTTTGATCAAAAACCAGTTAAAAGTTATTTTTAGAAATATTAATGGTATTCCATAATACTCAAATCTTCTCTATGTACTTTATGTGTTGAATAATAATGCACAAAAAAACAAATAGAATGCATTTGGTTTAAAACTAATCATATAACATTTTTTTTATTTTGAAATGAACTTTGAAATTCTTAATACTTGAACATCTTTACCTATTTATCAAATCTCAAAATTTATCTGAATTTTAAAACGAGTCTAATGTCAGTTTTAAATTCAATATGTGACGGATCTGTACGCGACCTTCTGATTAATCCTCTTGGGGAAACTTTGGGGCTAGCTTTCGCGTTAATTCACAGTCATCCCTCAAGAAGAAACCTTGATATGGAGGTTAGTTCGTCAGTCAAGGTTTTGTAAATATAAGAGAGAATGAGCAGAGGAACTGTTGCGGTGATGCGTAGGTGAGATTTCATTCAGTATCACAACTTGAGTTAAGAACGGAGTTTGCCACTATAATAAATTAGTGGATTGAGAATTAATAATCTGAGATAGATTAGATTAGATTAAATTAAACAGATTACTTGCTCTTGTTTACTTAGTGTAGATTGGTTTCTTTATATCAATCCTAGGGTCTCCTTTTGTAGTTTCACTTGGGGGTGATTAGTGTGCATGAATAGTAATAAAATAATTATTATTATGGAAGTTTCTGGTGATGGGTTTTGTCCCCCCTCCCTACCCTTAGGGAGGTAGGACGGTGAAAGAGCGGCTTGAAACAGAAGTCGCTTACAAATGGAAAACACGGGATCATTTATCATTTGATACATGAATTCATCCCATTAACTAATTTTATTTACAATAACATAAAGATTTTACTCATTGTTACATGAAAATAAAACTAGCTTTTTAATATTTCGTCATTATAATAATGAACATTAAATATATCTTTGAATAAATGCTGAAAAAATCTTTTTCAGTTTCGTGACATTTGCATTATTTGTCGCATATTTAAAGTAACAAAGTAACAAATAAATATGGTTACTGAGATTCCATTACACATATATTGTAAATCTTTTGATATCACGATAAATGACTTTAACACGTTAAATGATTCACATACAATCCATGATACTATTCACAATGATTACCCTATAAACGATGCATCTAACATTTATGATGCATTTTAACCCATGATTTATGAGAATTCGCATTCAATGCTTTTTTGCCCCAAGAATTTAATGGTTGAAAGTTTTTCCACAAGAATCTGTTTTCATTAATCATATAAGACAGCTGGAGAAAGAATAATACTTTGTAAAGTCTAGAATATTCATTATGTTAGAGATATAAAATACATTAGATATGACACAAAGAACTCTAATGGGTTTTTCACACAAAAAAAGGAAGAAAACGATGCATTAAATAAAATCCTGTTATTTTTTTTCCTATTTGTTTATTATTTTACAAATTATAATGATTTAGTAAAAAAAATTTACATTTTCAACCGGGACTTTTTTCAAAATTATTTTTATTTGAGGTATTCCTGATTTTAAATATTTTTAAATATATTGTATTCTACTAAGAATATACTAATGTCATATTGGAACTATTTGGAAGATCAATCGGGATTTTAATCTAAAAGGCAGTACATTTTTAAATAAAAAAAAATATGTAGAGGGTTTTAAATAATCAGTTGGAGGTTTTAGATAACTACTAATTTGTAAGATGTAATATTTTTACAAATTTTGGGTAATTAGTGCTTAATTTTATCTTATAATAGTGTGAATAATTTAAATCTGCATGCTTAATAAATTAATATTAGTTTTGTTGCATTTATTATTGATATAAACTGTAATATATTTGCAAACAGCACAATTGCCCTTACTTTTTTGCAATGTACCCTTACATTATAAAGACGTTTTAATGGGAACTTAACGAAATATTGTACACAAACAAGTAGGCATCATTTTGGCGACCATTTAGGAACTTCTGGAAATTACTAGAGAAATCTATGATGTCATGACCTATGACATAAGCGAATTTTTCGAGAAAGCAATGGAAGAGAGAGAGAGAGAGTCGCGTGGACTATAAATGGCGATTGCATCCTAAAACGGAGTTAGTTCTACTTCAGTTGTTTACTATTCACTTTGGTATATCTGCCTATGACCGAGTGGTAGCTTGCGAATAGCTTTTATCATTACGAACTTGTATTTTTTCTACACACTGATAGTTATATGTGTAAGCGCTGTAAAAGGCATGGAAATCTTCTGTAACTTTTAGTAAGAGGTATACTGCTGTTTATCCCAAAAATAATTATAACTACTTTCGTCAGTAAATTGCATCGTTCTTGAAGAGCTGTTTTGTTATTTAAAACTTCTTTAGCATAAAGCCCATGAACCCTGATCTACGCAACAATATATAAACTACTTTTTAATTGCCAATTTATATCGAAAACTTTTTGATGAAAAAGTTGCTTTTGTGATAAATTAGAATTTGAATAAAGAAGACGAGCTATATTCAAGTGAGCCGACTGGGTGGCGTGGTTGGTTTGTTGCTGGCCTTCTGCCCCTAAGGTTGCGGGTTCGACCTCGGACCAAGTCAGTGGATTTTTGTGATGCAGAAAATCAATAGTGGCTATGTCGTATGCATATACGGCATGTAAAAGACTCCTAGAGTGCATGTTTGGCTTGGATGCACTTGGTAAAATTAAATCCTAGTACATGTTCGCATCATCAGAGCTCAGATGCCTCCCTCTGTGGAGGAAACTAGGCGTCAAAATTACATTTGGCGATTGGTATCCGTCTATATGGCGCCGCACTAAATAGTTATACCAGCTCCTGGGGATGTGCTAGGTCTGAAATAGTAAAAATACCAATCCGCAGCCCCATTGAGTGAAAAAGATATTCAAATGAGTTAAGAAAAATTTATGATTGCCAAATAAATATTTCATTATAATTATATAAAAACGAACGAGAAAGAAAGAGAGAGACATCAGTTTTAAAATTAGTTTACTACTAGCAGTTGATCATGCAACAGTAACTTAAAACAGATTAGAAAAAAAAAACTATGTGTGTCGGCTCCGACGCACGACTGGAGTTTACTTCTTAAGTACGGTTGTATTTCATCATATAATAGGCAAACAGGGTAAATAAACGCATCTCATAATACTGAAACCAAAATGTGTGTTTTCTTTATTCTATTCACATTTTTCATAGATTTGGTAAAATAATATATGTATATAATTTTCGTCAATTGTGTGTTACATAAATATATGTTACTCATAGTACATGATTACATTGTTAAGAAGGTTGATTTACTGGACTATTAATATCACTGTGAGTATTAATTACATTATCTCGCCATTATTAATCACTGTCACAAGAGGCTTGTGGTAACTAAAGTATGATACGCGAACGTCGGTAGATACGTAATTTACAAATCCTGAAAACATCGTATCAATGGTTATACCATATCTAGTCGTCTCCAGTGCTCTACCAGAAACAAAATCTAAATTAAGCTGTGATTATAAGAAGTTGTACTAACCTCAATCCTTCACCTTTATCGAAGTCAATATTGAAATCTCCACCAAATATGAGTGGAAGTACATGATACTGTTTTTCCAGTTGTTTAGAACCACCTTCTGTACATACTAATAATGTCTCGTGGATATAATCTATTATGTGAGTAACATTCGGATTGACAGAAATATAAACTGTGTCGACAACAATGGGCTTATTGTAGGTAAAGTGCATCGCACGGCACATATATCTTCTAAATTAGATTTAGTTTCATTAACATACTGGGTATTTCTTCTCACAAAATCTTTATGATTGCCAATAAACTTATGTTGTGAATCGCGCACGTTTTGATTGCCCCCACGATTAATACTTGGTCGTCTATACTGTGTTATGTGCTTAAAATTTTCAATTTGAGCTAATTCCTCATTGCGAAGCCATGTTTCTGATAACATCAAAATGTGTGTGTGCTTTTTGCACAATATTGATTGTGCTGTTGAAATAAAGTTTATTTTTGATATTCATGCTTCATTACTTTGCTATTCAATGCACCAAAACAGTATTAAATAAATACTGCCTAATTTGGTGATTTTCAGTTGTTATAGTCAACTTCTTTGTCAAAAGAGCAAGGCATAAAGTGTCTCTTGGCTCGAAAAACGGTTTTTGACGCCAATTACGCTAAAAAGAGAAATGCTAGTAAATATAGTTTGCGAATTTTTTTTAAAGTTTTAATTCTTATTGGAGAGAGGGCTTGGTTTTTAAAATATATATTTCAAATTTCCCACATAGATAACAATTAATGGTAATTTTTAAACAAAAATGTAAGAAAAAACTGCATAAATAATTTTAGAAGGGTATTAGAAGAAAAGCATAAACACTTTTTTTAAATCCGTAATTTTTAAACAATTTTTCAGTCTTTGAACAAAACACGGATAACAACGTTTAACACTCAGGAAAAAAGTTTCGTGTGATTGTTTTTGTAAATAACGGAGTTATTAAATGTTTAATGAAAATTTTGAGTATTTTTTAAAAAATCGTAAAAAAAAAGTTTTTGGCTTTTTATATTTTAAATCACTGATTCAAAAAAAAAGTATGAACTTTTTAGTATAGTCTTTTGTTACATTACAATGGTAAGAAATACGTACAGAACGATTGAGAAACTTTGCATAAAAAAGCATCAATATTGACTCATTTTAGGAAAAACCGAAAAAAATGCAAAATTTCATTATTTTGTAAAAATTATTATACCGTATCGTGGTGAAGCAAGTAATCTTTCCGATTCTGTAATTATTCTTAGTCTGACTTCGCTAGGAAAAGAATGCTCTTAATTTTAAAAAAGAAGAAAAAGTAGTCCTTTTTCCTTCCGACAGCAACTTGGCGCATGCGCAGAACACAGCGTAACTCATTTTTGTTAATGCTTGTACAAATTTCACTCCTCACACACACACACATATTTCCATACCGGGGGCTCTATATGAAAATCGATTCTTAAGGCGTAAACCTCAAATAGCTCTGATAAATTACTGAATTAAAACAAACAACAGTGAACTTCAAACAACCCAGCCCTATTTTTCATGTATGCAGTGATTTTATCACATTTAACAATAATGCACTAGTATTGAAAATAGAGAAAGTTATTGTATTCGAAAAATGCAGTTAAAACACTAATGCATTTAAAATGTCAGTAACATGAAAGGGGAAAATGTTCCTCCTCTAAAGTGCGATTTGGAAAATCTATCTAATAAATATGTTTAATTTAAAACGTTATCAGATTATAGATCACTATACAAAACATGCTTATTCAATTCCTACTATTAATTCACTCTCTCTATATACTTATATATTCCATGTTGAAATACTTTATATTCATTTTCGTTGCAACTGTATTCTGAAGGCATGTTTTAAAACAATTGAATTAAAATTTAAATCAAAGCATTCTAAAATATAAACAATCAATGCGGCCGTGGTAAAAATATCAAACGTTGACCGATTTACGGCAATAAAAAGGTTGAAGAGCTCTGGGTTAGACAAAATTTCGCCGAGTTTAAAATATATTTCACGTACAAATTAATTTTACTTGCATGATTTCCTGGTAATGCTTGGTTTGTCAGAAAAATTATTTAAGAGTGTTTTTTTTTAATTTACGAAGATTTTAATTTACTGAAGACATAATACAAAACACACACACGTTATTTTTGTATGATATTATATAATATTTCAACAAGGGATGGAAAAAAAGAAAATGTAAATATAACTTAACTATTTTTCTACTTGTATTTACTAGTCTGTCTTTTCAATCATTGCAATTTCTGAAATGATGCTAAAATTATATTTCCCTTCAATTTAATTAACTGTCAATCGTATTTTGTACAGCCCTCTTTCGCATGTCGAACAAAATATTAAAATGTTAACATAAGCTAATAATTGAATTCAAATCAATTTCTTAGGAAGGGGAGGCACAAATCAAATTCTCGTATAATAATGACATGAGTTCTTTTTTATAAAATTTATTTAGTTTAATAAAATTTCATCAAATATTTTCATTTGTTCATATTAATAAAAAACAATTCATTTGTTTTGTTTAATAAAATAACAGTTGTTTCTTTTCTCTTTTGGGAACTATGGTGAAACATGAATTTTGATTGGAAATGTGACGCGATTCCCCTCCTCACAACTGAAATATTAATTCTTCTACGCAGATAAAATTACTCCGTCCATATCAACACGTGCTCTCCTAAAATACTACAGAATCTTTTCATCTGACATCGCGCCGATAACCCATAACCAAAAACAAAAAACATCTGTTCTGTGCCTAGAAGCCGAACCTTGAGTGGATTTCGAGAAATAAAAAGGGACCACCCCACCCCAAAAGAGAGCTAGAGAGACCCGTTTAAACCATCAGAAAGAGAAGATGTATTTGGTCTCCCTTTTCCTATCCCTTTAATTTACTGTAGCATTAAACCATTCTGTATATATCAAATAACTTTCATCTATATTTAAATATTGTAATTAATAGTTAGACGTAATGAATTTAATTCAATTCCTTACTTCTCACGCTACTTATCGATTTACCCAACAGATACGTTTATTTATGATTGAATTATTGTTTATTATCATCATACTTAAAAATAATGCAGAGGCTAATGGCGAAGAATTCTCAATTTTGAACGACGGTCAAGTTAAGAGGAGCTTGTGTTCACTTTGCTTTCGTACTACACCAGTGTGATAATTTTGAATCCCGATAAATTTACCGTACATCAAACCCTATAAATACCATAATATACCCTTAGTGATACTAGAATAAAAATTTATAACCATTTGACTCTCATTGTCCATCTGTAGTATATCCAGTATGGCTTATAAAATAATTAGCTTAAAAATAAGAAAACTATTAAAATTTTATTAATTATCGAAATTAATAAAAATAGTAAAATTGAAAATAGTAAAATTTTTAACTTATAATTATCGAAAATATTCAAAATAGGACAACAAACTTCATTGATAATTTCCGTGGACATAACCCAAAAATATTATATGTTACAAAAAATTTAAACCTTTTTAATGAACCATTTTATGAAATAGTTTTGTGAATATATACCACACCTATATATATACCTATATTACTCGAAAAAAAACCATGCGATAAGTTTTAAATAGAATTAATACTTACAAAAAAAAGCATTGTGATTTATTCCAATTCCTTCAAGTTAAATTTTATCAACGTATTACACAACAGTATTATATTTTTGATGTTTTTCCTTTATAAAATATATAATTTATGATACATTTCTGAATATAACAGAATAATTTATTCTTGTTCAAACAAAAGATGAAATAACGCTTTGAGTTCAAATATCAAAAGTAGTAAATCTTCTGACGCAGTAATAACTTTTCATCGTCTCTGTAGAGAAAGACATAAATTCTGTTTTAAATCTCTTATCAGTAGCACACACGTAACTTTTGATTTAGAAAGCAAAATTAATACGCAATGATATTATTCAGTTCTTGACAGTATGAACGAGGATTTCGAATGTGTTATAATTCTAAGCTATTTTTAAAGTCAAAATTATTCTGTGAATTAAATAATATTTGAAGAGAGATTATAGCAACGTATTTAAAGCTTATCATACTCGGATATTAGACTTCTGATTAGGAGAATATTTAAGATAGTATTTCTACCGTTAAACAAATTTTATTTTATTTATTGAAATGTAATATTTAATACGATTACGCATGAAATGAAATATGTGGAAAAAAAACTCCACATGTTCAATCATCAGATTATTGAAGTGTGAACTATAATTATGAATGCTAGAATTTTAGTTTGATAAAACTGCAACATAAAAAAGCTAATAATAAAATTATACATTCGTTATAAAAGGGGTACATGTTTTTATTGTTTAATTTTTTTAAAGTCACTTCTGTCATGTGTCTTAGTGGGAAGTAACATCAGACATAGGAAAACATCGAAAATATTTTCAAATCAGAGGTCTTCGACTATGACTTTTAATTACAATATTATTTAAAAATTACAGAGAAGAGTTTTTTTCCTCCCTCTTCTCTTTTAATACATGTTTTCTCTTTTAACCAGCTCAGGACTGGGCGATTTTTCCTGTTAAGCCTAACTTAATTTAAAGATTCATATAAAATCATTATTTTAATAAAATACTCAAAATTTAATAGTTTATAAACATTCCAAATTCAGATCACACCGGTGTAATCATGGGTCTCAGGACGGGGATAACGAAATCAATCGTGAGCCCTGAAGGGGGAGAAACGCGTGATTACATATATAATCATAGTCCTCGACGGGTTAAGAGGCTGCTTCTCTTGATGCTAAAGACGGATACTCATAAACTCAGAACATATTTCATATTGAAAAGTACTTCAACATTAATATTGCATCGGGATTTCTTTAACCTATAGACAGCTGCATATTGTACACAGTCCAATATGTTTTTTTTCCATATGTAGCAATGTTTAGCTTCATCTGTCATATTTAAAAATGGTGTATTCATAAAATATTTTGAGATTTCAAGAACGCACTATGGTAATTATAGATATAAGTATTACATAATTTTAATATGAAAAAACATATATTTAATCTCAAAACATTTCTTTATTCAAAACATGTTTAGAGTTTGATAACTGCTTATTACAGGGAAGGATTTGGATATCTTGCAGAGTTTGTATTTTTTGTCCGTGTTTGTGTGCAGTAGGGCATTATCTAGTTAATAAATGGCATTGGATGCATTTTTAAGGCAGACTAGTGTTAGTGAATACAGTAAGTCCTTTACAAAGTGTTGGGTCGTCATTAAGTGTCAAGTAGTGTACAATTAATGTAAACAATGGTGCCCCAAATCTGATGCCATATTATTACACGATTTGTCATTCCACAGTTTACTGTCAGTGATCTTGTTGCAACGTTTTTGTCATACTCATAGTTGCCACTGTCAAAGTTGAAATATAATCTTAATTCACTGCAAATGCGACGCTATGCCATTCCGCTTTTCACTCAAGTTTAACTTAACATCAATGCAAACGGAAACGTTAGTTCTGTTGGATGAATGGCATTCTCCTTAATGGGCTCCATGAATGCAAGTCATTGCTAGCAAATCCATAGATAAAGTTTAAGATCGATAAGAAGCATCCAGAAATTCTTACACGTACATGGCTTAGGTTAGCTCTCTGAAAGGGGATTGTTTGACCTTAAACACCTTGCGGTAGCTATGTGTACCAGCATCCCTCGAACGTGGCTCAATCTCTGCTTCCAACCAACTTCTCCATAATTAGTTCTTCGAAGACGCATGTATGTGAATTTTCCGTACGATACGATGGACTCAGATGTACCAAACTCCTTTTTTGAGTACAATCACGCAATTCTTCAAGAGCTTGTCTGTTCCTGTAACTTTGTTGTTGATGACCAGTTGTGTCATCAACATTTACCTTTGTGTTGCGAAAAAACTTCATTGATTGGTGTTTCTTGACTGTAGAGAAATGCAACTATTGCGGAATCTGCTGGTCCCTTCCCTCTCGTACCCACTATGTCCAGGACACACAGCTGTACATTCCTCATTATTAATATATTTAAATAAGTTTTGTCTACAATGTGAGAGAGATTTGCATCTTTTTCAAAAATATTCCTACTTGGGTTTTTTATGCTCATTGTCGATATAGTACATTTTATTATGAATAATACGTATTTATTGGGACGTGCATTATCATGAATCAAACATTGATGAACTATCAAAGTTTTTAATTGTGTTTAGAGCATTTTACTAACCAGCTCATAAGTTTTAAATCATATTTATTTGAATAAAAAAAGGCATTGTCTTTGTCGTTTTCTGTTTGTTTTTCAGATAGTTTTTTTGATAATTAGACAATTTTCTATAATTTTTAAAATTTTGAGGACTTTTTATTTTAATATCGTAATTATTTGGAAATATTAACTAATATGCAGCTTATAATATATTCCATCAATCATAAACATAAGAAATAAATCCAGTTTTATTTCGCCTTTCAATTCATAAGATATATGTAGCAATTTTTAGATTTTATATCAAATATAAAGCAGAAGCACTTGCAATTCATTTGTAAGTATCATAATGCTTTAATTTAAAAGTGTATGATTTTTTATTATTGAGCTATACTATACATTCTAAGCAAAGAAATCATACTTTCCCGATTCACTCATTAATTATCCAACTGAAGTGCTCATAAATTTGCCCCTGGATATATTTAAGTACTGTTTTATATTTGATGTTATTGAAATATTAAGAATGTGAATGTCAAATCAGTATTTTACAGAAATTAAAAAAAAATAGGGTATCAAATCAAAATCCTTCACTATATATTTTATTTAAGAAAAAAAAATGTTCCTTTTCCTAAAAAAGTTGAATAACAGTTTGTGGGGGAGGGGTCCTAACTGGGACCCCTCTCCCTCTGTCCGGCGCGTCTCTAAGTGTGGGGGGAAGCAAAGCATCACCAATAAACTCCATAATAACAATTAGATTTATTCAAGCTTTGAACACACACTTAAACAATCACAAATTAAGTTATAAGAAGATAACTAGGAGTGATATCTAAAGCGTCAATTAATTCTAATATTCAATTCTAAGTAAACCCAACTATCAGAAATAGATAAGGAGAACAAACACTAATGAACCTCTGGCCGAATCTGATTCTACTATCTTAAATCTTCAATCTAATAATTTCTCAGAAATTACCTTTTAAACGCGCGCTAAGTTTGTGAAGTAAATTCTCCAGTGTTCACACTTACTTAACGGCTTCACGGCTCCTTCTCTCTTTACATTTACAAAACCTATATATATATATATATATATATATATATATATATATAGACTTTATATAATCGAACTAATTAACATATATCTATCTCGTGTTTTTCTTGAAAGGCTGTGAGTTAGTATAAATGCTAGCCCCAAAGTTTCCCCAAGAGGATTAGTGAGAATATCTCGCGAATAGCTCCGTCACAAGTTGTTACATTAAATTACATAACAGGATCAATTTTATATCAAATTCATATGCTTATTCAGTTGAGAAATTATTTTTGAGAACGACATAATCTAATATTTTATAAATACTGTTATTTATTTACAATTAAATCAGAACAAATTTATATAATACTACAGAATAATGGATAAAATATTGTTTTTAAACGATGCTTCGTTAATAATTAATCATATACTATTTATAGTTTTTTCACTAAAAATATAGACAGAGAGAAATGTGGGTTTGAATAAGAAACTCTCATTCTTGTCATTATTTTTAATCCATTGTAAGTTCATGCTTATTGTATCACAGTAGTTGGCTTTCTTTTGTGTCGTATTGGTCTGTGAAATATCACTATTCGTTTCTTTTTACGTTTTTTGCGAGGATTCTTTTGGATTATTAAATTTTCAGATGACGCTGTCTCTTCAGGAGTCAAATCATAATCGACTATACTTGGATCACTTTCTACGGAATTCATATTTTTCTGGAGAGGCAAGTGTATATTGGCAGAAAGTTTTGAGTGAGACAGACCATTATTAATTTTAGATTTATAAATTGGTGTAGATATATCTGAATGACATTTAGACAGAATTCTTGGATTATCGGATGTTACGTTGACTGTTTTTGATTTATTAAAATATGGCCTCATAGAACTTGTATCTGCTGTCTTGGATGCATCATATCGACCTAGGGAAAGTCTAGGAACATGACTACATTTTGCTGTAAACTTATTCCGTTGGCTTTGAATTGCTCCTACAGAGCTGTCGTATGTTCTTTTTCGCATCTCTGATTTAAAGCAGTTTTGTCTTATAGATTGATTTGGCAATATTGATGAGATCTGAGGTTGACTTCGATGCAACCTAACAGGATTAATGTTTAAAAATGGAATTTCAATGGGCTTCGTTTCTTTCTGGACTGCAGGTAGGAATGCCTGTTCTTGCAAAAGATTATGGCGTTGTTCAATACTGTTGGTACTGTCAGATCTCCTTATACACGCCTGAAGATTTATTTTAGATGCATCCCATGGCTTAGGAGTAAAATTTTGAGACTGATTGAAAGTTACAAAGGGTTCTTTTTCATAAAGGGAATTAAATCTGGAAAAAGAAAATAGAATGGTTATTGCAAAAAAACAACAAAAAGAAAAAGAATCAATAAAGAAAGCAAAAAGTTTATTTTCTTTTGGTTTACTGGGGTTTTGTGAAGTTTTAATTATTATTAAAAATATTCGAGATAGAAACTTAATATTTATCAATACATTTCTCCCAGTGTTTTTGGATCATTCGTCATTGTAGAACTCAGCAGGTTGTGTTGAAAATAATTGCCTCTATTTTGAATGAACTTTTTATGTTGTCAATAATGTTTTCAGCTCCGGTATTAAGAAACAATTTATTGGAGAGAGATCGGTATTATAGGGTGGATGTGACATACTTTTAAGGCCACGTCGCTTTGATTCCTCAACCGCATCTTAAGATTAGTGAGGATTTTCAATAGAAAAAAGTACTGGTGACGGTTTGACCACTCTCTAAGTATCTTGCGAAGATGACTACAGGATTGCCCCCCCCCCCAAGAAAAAATGAACTGCACAATCTTTTTTGAAGACTTCTATTACTTTGGCCTTATCGGGGAGAATAAATCGTTGTACTTCTCTTCTTTGCTCATCCCTTTGGTCTCTGGATCATATTGTTATATTTATCCTAGATTTATTCGTAATTAACAGACGACAAAAATTATCCTCTTCTTGCTCCAAAACATTCGACATCTCTCTTAACAAGTCGAAGCATATTTACTTCTGAAAACATATCAGTAATCGTGGGACCCAGTGTGCTGCCATTTTTGGCATGTGTCATGTCTTCAAGAACAAATTTTCATTCACTGACATAATTAAGATCAGTTTCATTCACGATAATTTTTATAATGAACTAAATTCAAGTGACGTCATAATCACATGATAATTTTAAACCACGTGTTTTTAGCCAATCAAGTTCAAAAACACATGTGACGTCATAGTCACGATAAAGGCAATTATCTATTTTCAGCAAATCAGTTCATGCACTTCGTTGTTACCAAATTACTCTTTTTACAGAAACTTTTTTTTAAAAAAATTAATATTTGTCACTTTATTTAAAAGTACATGTGTAAAACAAGACTTTTTTCCTTTAATTTTAAAATCTTTTTGCAGAAATTTCTTTTTATAACTCTTGAGCATCTTTACCCAACTATGCAATTTGAAATTTTACCTAAGTTTTACAAATAGAATAAAAAGTACAAGCTAGTTTATTGTCCGTTTTGAATTCAGTGTAGAACACGTGTTTATATTATCATGTGACCGTCATGAATTTAGTCCATAGCTCTTCGATCTAACAGGACAAAGTCCTCCACTTCCTTTGTTATGGCAGCGTCTTTCGTGAGTGATAGTCTTACAATTAGCTAAGGACACATTGCCAGTTTGAAAGTTTATTTTCTATTTCATTTGAGAGTTATGTGATCGCCTATCATTAACATAAACAATCAAAAAAATTTCGTTTATTTATCGGTTACTTTAACATTTGAAATGAATCACACTGAGAACCTGAGAACGTTTATCTGCTCCATATGTGCTTCGGATTACTTCAATCTAGAGCATAGGTACTCAACCTTTTTTTCTGCAGGGCCGCATACATATGTCAGCCATTTCATACGGGCCACAACATGAGGTGAAGGGGGTTCGGGGGGGGGGAGAAATTCTTTAAGACTAAGATAAGATTGTAAATTTAAAATATGAAAAATTGATCAAAATATTATAACTTCTGCTTTGCTTTTAAAAATTATAATTTTTAATATTTTTTTTTATTTTTCTCATTAACACTAAATTAAAAGAATTTAAGAAACACTCCACAATTTTTTTGCATTAGTAAACGGTTTTCTATGATTACTAATAATGTAGCAAACTTCTTGGGATGTCTTTGTTACTACTGTGTCATTACCACTGACAAAACACTGTTGCTATTGCAAAGAATATTCAATAAAGCCTATTAAAATGATTTGTGTTTATCGCTATTTTTTAAATTCGGCACTTTCGTGGCCAATCAAATACACAAGTTCTGATCCATATTTGTTTTTCACTACAAAACAGTCAAGCTCCAAATCGTCCGAATATTTTTCGCTTGCAAGGTATGAAAAATTGTTCAAAATTAGTTCCACCCATAAAATGGTCGTTACTCCACAGTTGTCTGTTACCACTAACCGTAACCATTACAAATAGAAAAAGAATATCAATTCGCAGCCGTACGACATAGACATCAAAAAGCAAAATTGATATATTTGATTACTTGTCAAGGAATTTCCCACCAAATTTTTAATACATTGTCTTAAATAAAATAATTTCTCAGAGCAATGAGTCATGACCGGGTCTTTTAAAAAGGCTCGGTTATGCCACAGGTTGCGTATCGCTGATCTATAGTTTCTTAACTTAAGAAAATTTGACATGATTTAAAATTAACACTATTTAATTACATTAAAAGGTACCCGCGATAAATATCAAAATAGAAGAACAAATTTAATGTCTATAAAACATCAATATCTCAGTTCAAAGACAGTCTAAATATATTAAGTTTATTTTTCTGCCATACAGAAAGGAAAAATATTGCAATTCTTGACAACATAAATAAAGATTTCTGTTCCAGTATTTTTCAGTAGAGCTAAAACATTCTCCTTTCTTCAAGAGTTCCATGTCACAATTCGGAACGTGTGTCTTTAGTATAAAGTAAAGAAAGAATTCCTTAGTATTCATCGATTCCCAATTTTTCAAACCGAAAAGAAACGCAACTGCATTAAATTTTAAGTAGTTGCAAAATCAGAATTATTAAAGACACCTTTGTTATTTCCTTCCCATTAAATTAGTCCATCTCTCAAAAATATTGATTCAGCAGCAAAATTACGCTATCGAAATCGAAACTTCGTTGAAAGTAATGGCTCAAACTTTCAGAAATCGATGAAGTCCTCATTTGGCAATAAAAACCTAGACTACTAAATTAAGATCGTCCACGACTCCAGAACTTATTATTCTTTCTGTCTGATTTTTTTTTGTTTCGTTAATTCATATTCTTACTTGTTACTGAGCCCTTAAGAATGTTGGAACTATTTTCTTCCCTTTGTTCTTTTGTAACATTCTCGACTATTTTCTTCTTTTCCTTAGTTTATTTTTTTATTGAAGTTATTCTCTAAACACGTCGAAAGGAAATATGGCAGAAATAATAGAATGAGACCAACACTTACACAGGGTCCGGCAAAAGAACCTCCCTAGTTTGAAAAGGCTGTGACAAAGAAACAAAACAAGATATAGAAAAAAGTATTTCATTTGTGAACAACAAATACGATGCAATTTTACATTAGTTGGTTTGAAAAGTTATGTTTGAAAAATAGCGTTCTCCAATGGTGACACAGTGACGAAGTCTTTTCTGAAAGTTGTTCATAGTTCTTCGTGCCATTTCCAGTGGAATGGCAGCAACTAGCTGGGTGATTGCCTCCTTTAGTGCTTGCAAGGTTGTAGGACGTTCTTTGTGCACTTTAGGGTTTTCTGCTGTCCAGTAGAGAAAATTTTATTTATTCACAGTGCCTGACAAGTGGAAGTGGGTCTCATCAGAGGAAATCAAAACATCGACAGGGGGAATGTTCTGAAGAACTTTCGGGAAAGTCTTCGTCAATGTGTCACCATTAGAGGACGCCATTTAGCGGATATAATTTTTAAAACCAATTAATGTAAAATGGCATCACATTCGTTGTACACAAATAAAAGACTTTTTTCTGTATCTTGTTTTGTTTGTTTGTAGCTGATTTGAAACTGAGGAGGTTTCTTTGCCGGAACCTGTACCATAAAATGTAACATATTTATTTATTTTCAGTAAATTAAAATTTGTATAGCAAGAAATTACTGCAAAATGTAACAAACACTTCCACTGATTTTAAAAAAAAGTAGTCAAGTCTTACACAGGATTAGCCATTACTGTATGATTTATAAATGCGGAAAGTATCGTCAGTTTTTACATCAGTAGTTACTTTCTGACAACCTTTACTGTATAGAATAGTAGCATAATCAGAATTATTTCTAGCGTACAGCAAAATGATTTTCAATATCTTATAATTGTACATGTCTATCTTCTCGATAATTTTATCAGTATTTTCATAATTTTATTCAAAAGTTCCTTTCTTTAATTTTTGTCAAAAAAAAAATTTATCAATATTCTTCTTTTATACGTTTTTGCACAAGAAAATTTTAGTAACATTTCTAGAGTTCTCTGATATCTGAATAATGTGTATTTCATAAAATGTGTTACAAGCACTATGTTTATTTTTTAAAAAAATTGTAAGAAGGAAATGAGATTAAAATGTTGCAGTTCTGATTTTGAAGTACGATTTCTTATCCGCCTACAATTAATACAATTTTATAAGAAAAAAAATTAACCTTATAATTAATCATTGCCTCATATTTTATTATTATTCCTAATGAATACGTAAAATAACTATTAGATCATCTGGTATAAGAACAGTGTACTATGTTGAAATATTTTTAATATTTCAACATATTGAAATATAGAATAGTTTTTTTTTCTTTCTCTTTTAGATACACACACATTACTATTGTATGTATATTCTCTTGTGATCCCGATCGTCTCCTTAGGTGTCGGAAAGGATATTCTTGAAAATAAGATTTTCATACCTTATTTTCAACTCAAAAGAAACTTTTCTCCAGGCAGCGTTGTCAACTCAAGAATTCCAAAAGGGGAACATATGCTATTCTAACTTTTGGATTTTACTAAGGATTTGGCAAAATCTACTTTGTCTGCTCTAACTTTCAAAAGGAAAAATTCAGAAATTTCAAAAACCTAAAAGATCTTAAAGAAAATTATTTCTACCCATTGTAAAAATAATATTGGATGTCAGATATTGAACATAATTATTGTGTTTTCAATAATAAATTTACACTTTTTCAGCGTAAACCAAAACTTGAGATATTGGAAATCTCTTCAGAACTATATATTAACGTTGTGTATTTAATAAGCATCCAGACTTAAACGTTAAAGTTCAAATGTAAGGAAATATATTATCTTTAAAGTACTCTTTAAATAAATATCTAAAAATATGTTAGCTATGTTTTAGTTTATTATAAAAAAATTCAACACAAACTTCATAATCATGTCTTGCTTATAGAGTACAGTAAAATACGCTTAACGCAAAAACGCTTAAGACAAAACATCGGTTAACATGAAATAATACAATGGTCTCGACTAGCTACTATATATTTTTATGCATTTTTTCTCTCTTAACACGAAAAAAAAATTCGAAATCGAATCACAAAAGGATTTCCCGTCTTGAAATGAACAAAATATGGAAAAAATCAGCCGCTCAGTCGAGATTTAAGAGGGGTGTTTGAGAAAGCTTCTGTATTATCGGACTGTCCTACTGTATTATCGAAAGGATTCGTTGTAGTACAAGATGATCTTGCGTCTACAGCCCAATTTTTTTTATGGCAGACGAAGAAAATTCTTAGAGTTTATTCAAAACTCAAAAAATATTATTGGTGTATGTTGCGCCACGAAGCAATAAAAGTAATTTATTTCTAGTATTCTTAAAGTCCTTTTAAAAAAAAAATTCTTACCATTATTAGTATTTACGTATTATCGCAACGTATTGGCGACATTGTATGAAACGGAGCATATGGTTGCCAATTCGGCGCTTACGACATATGCCAAATCTGGATTGCCAACTAGGCAAGTTATCTTGAAATTTTGCATTGTTGCGATAGTATGTAAGTACCCCATTATTTTTTAGAATAACATATCATAATTGAAAAATCATCATTTATATGCATGGTACTAAAATTCCAACTCATCATAGTAATATAACATAGGTATTAAAAAACTTTCAACTAAAAGTACGCTTTTATGAATTTCTTTTTTGGTAAATTTGTAATTGTATTTCATCATGTAAAGCATCTGATTGAATCAAAACTTACTTGGCAAATATCCATGGCATTAAAAGGTACGATAATAAAAGAGAGACGATGTATTCACAGTACTCGCAAATCATGAAAAATGAAGCAAGGAACAAGAAGGGATACGCCAGAAAAACACAGAATGCTATAATAAAGACCTAAAATTAAAAAGAAAGAAAATGAAGATTAGTTTACAAGTCAATTTTAAGTTTTTACATGTAATTTTAAAATAAATTGACAAAAACTCCTTTAATACACACAAACATTCTAATTCCTGGAAACAAACAATAAATGTGAGTACTTGCGTATTACCGCAACCTATTGGCGGCATTATGCGAAACGAAGCCAATAATTGCCAATTCAGCGCATACGATACATGCGAAATCTGGGTTGCTAACTTGGTGAGTTGTTTTGAACGCTGACGATTGTTGCGATAATACGCAAGTACCTAAATGTCAATGGAGATGTCTTCGTTATCAGTGACATTTTTTTATTTGTTGAAATTGGTTTACGTTTGGATTATGAAGTCAAACACAGCAACACGTAGAAAACCTGCCAAAATCTCTTCTGTCATCGTGTTTGTAGTGAAAACATCTAATCGGATAATATTGCTATTGTTTGTGTTGGCGAAAATAAAGAAAATTAATCACCAACTCATGATTCGTATATCCAAAAAATACCACTTAACATTTAAATACTTACGCATTATACCATAGACCAATTTCGTCAAATCAATAGATGTCACCACATGCGGCTAAATACAACTAATAGTGGAAATCTTTCCCTCGAACGATCGAAGACAATAATGATAAGGAAGACAGAATTCGGTGACATTTTTTTAATTGACGAATACTTTTCGATACAACGAATTTGGCGTTATGCAGTGAAATGGGCCGTAGATCAATTTCGTTCACTCAAAAATTACCTCCAAATCAAAAGACATCCCCAATTGCTGTCATCATATACACGAACATAATTATTGTGTTTGTCGATGCGTGAGAATAGTTTTTGGGTAAAGTGTAGTATAGGAGGGGCTTTTTGGATAAGACGATTTTTCTTTGAAATTTGGCAATTTTTATGCAGATATTATGGTGAGATAACGAATTTTTTCTGGCTTCCGGACACCTATCCCTAAGTGAAATAGCTTGCCGATCGATTTTGGTTGCCAAAAGAAATTGACATCGCCACGCCCCCCCCCTCCACGCCCCCCTCTATACTACACTTTAACCTAGTTTTCATATATTTGTGCTGCATGTGCTACTGTACTATTGGAAAATAGTTGCTAAGAATGTTTTTGATCAAAAAGTGTTAATAATTTTATTTTTTAATTTTTTTTTGTATATTTATATGTATTTTTATAAATATATACCTATAGATTTTTCTTACAAAACACTTGTATCCTCTAAACTGTGCATATAACAAATAACATGCAATACATTTCATAGCATCGTCATATCAGCAGTATTAATTGGTACTTCATGTACAATACAATTCGTAAGTAATTCAAAAAAAATTATGTCAAAAAATAAAAATCCCATTGAAGTAAGAAACTTAATGCATTTTAATTGCAATAATTTTTTTAACGTGAGATTTTTTTTGAGGCATAGTTAAAAGATTGAGTAATTAATTGATTAAACAAAAACTACTTTTGTCTTATGTCAATGAAAAATCTTTAATAGCATTTAAAAATTGTTACCGATACAAAGATCCTCTGGAATAAATTTGGCTTTCGTTCATTTGGAAGTAAGCCGTCTAGCCAGTGATTAACAAATCGGAGTAAATATATTGCAAAGAGTAATGAGTTGATTCTATTTAAATTGCGTGTCATAATTTTGAATGCAAATACTATATCACTATGGCACAAAAAAGCACTAGACAGAGTTTCAATTATTTTTCCTTGTAATTTGCTGTTGCCAATGTAAGCAAATGTAATTTGATATTGACGATTATATTTTTGTATTTAAAAGTCAGTAGTCCTGCCCTTGCTTTTAAACCATCTTGTTTTTTAATACAAAATGAAGCCGCAAATTTTAAAAAAGAATTATTTAACCAAGTGTAGGAAATTTGCTTGAACGTTGTGTAAAATGTTTCATATTGATTTAATTTGAAAATCCAACTAAATGTAATTGTTGGATTAACATTGGGTATTTACGTATTTTACATTTGACTAATTTCGTCAAATCAAAAGATATTGCCAAATAACGTGATATACAGCTAATAGTAGAAACCGTTACATCTCATGTTATAAGACAGTAATAATGAGGACAACAGAATTGAACGATATTTTTTGAATAGGCAAGGTCTTTTTGTTTAGCATTATTGGTCTATTGTATCATGCGTAAGTACGAGAAAAGGCTATGACAAATTTCTTCAATAACATTTATTTTGAAAAATATTTAGTGTTTGTATCATTCCCTTTTGAAATTACAACACAAGTAGCCCGTACTCTGTGTGTATACTCTTCCTATTAACAAAAATTTGAAAACAGGTTAATTTCTGCCTGTTTTCCTGTATTTTTCCCAATGCTTATAGATTTGATTATTTTAATCAACACACCACGTAATTATGAACCAGGCGCATGGTCTACAGAATCAGTCCGTCAAATAATTATATATATACAGTGGCGGAAAGAAAGTTCTGGGAACACTTATTTTTCTACTTAATTTTTGTGTTTGACTTAATTTTTCATTATGATATTATCCTATTTAAAATATTCTTATTGCTCCAAATGTTATTTCCATGCTAAATTTAAATCTGTTATTAGACTTTTAATGTCACAAGGATGGATAGTATGTATAGAACTACGCAAAATGGACTGACTTACTAGAATTGTAGAATAACACAAAAATTTACAAACACGGCTCATTTTGAAACTTGCATGGTTGTTACATGTTTCAACATCAATATTTTATGGACCAGTCATTTGTTGCAATTACGGGTTGTGACGGATCTATACGCATCCTTCAATTAACCTCTTGGGGAAATCTTTGGGGCTATGAAAATCAACAACCCTTTTCTGAAGAAGAAACCGTGATATTCAGATTAAGTTTATTATATATAGTTCAGGTTTGCTTGCTAGAAAGGTTAGTTAAATCGAGACAAAGATATGCTGGAGAGATATACGGAAGAGTGTTAGTAAGTCAATGTGAGAGAAGAGAGATAGAAAAGTAGAATTATAAAGAAATTGAAGGATTACGAATTAGAAGATATGAAGACTATCTACAGTTCAGGCAATAGTCATATTTATAGTGCGTTTTGATATTTAAATTATTAAAGAGATTCAGGTGGTAATTAAACACATAACAACAGTTTAAAGCAAATTTTAAAATAGAAGATTGATTAATAAAATAAGTTCAATTATTAAAAGAATTCTCCATATACGCGACTCTCGTCACTTTCTCTTCCCGCCAATTGGAAACATCTTATTTAACTTGATTAATTGAAGTTTTTTTTTTTTGGAGTAATTTAAAGTGCTGAATAAATAATTAGAAATTATCATGTCAAAACGTCATTCACTTCCTCCTACACCTTTAGCTGGGTCACAGGGTAGACGGGGGTGGGAGGGTTACAGGGTCTACATCTTTTTGGCATTAAATGCACGAATTTCATAAGAAGTTCTTTCGTGGAAGTATGGCCGAAAGAAAATATTAAAGCTTCAATTAACTTATGTTTGTTTGAAGGGTTGTTCTTGGAAATATCACAACCAATTTTATGCTGTGTGTTCTTTATCAGATAAGGATCTGGAGACTGTCATCCTCTTTACATTAATGAATTCGAACTATTTCTAGACTACCTTTGCAAGGTGACATTGAGCATTATTGTTCTTAAGAATTCATGACTTATCTCCAAAAAATCTCCCATTGTTGGTAGCAATTTGTTTTGTAGTTATTTAATGTAACCTCTGGTTTTTGCTGTTTCGAGCATGATACGATATCTACCATCAA